>JABUQX010123283.1:15000-22500 GCA_015478945.1 Trachelipus rathkii
TCCGTCGGCTAACTGAAAAAGCACATTCAATATATAATACTAATATAAAAAGTCTTTCATTAGTGAACTATTGCCTCAATTTCTATAAATGATGAATTGAATGTGTAAGTGTGAAAGTGGTGGAAGTCATTTTTAAGCAAAACGAACTTTCACAACCATTGGATAGCTTCTACCTTCAATCTATCTTTTGCCAGAATTGTGTAAGTCTTCTACACTTATTGTTCAAAAGATGGCATCGAATATATACCATTTGACCATTGAATACAGCACAAAAAAATCAACTTGACCTTTATGTTTTTAAAATTATAATTTTTGAAATACTCTATTTATGCATTCAACGACTCAAATATGAAAAATATTGGAAATAGTCCATGAACCCCTTTCCCCCCCCTCGCCTCTTTAATTATAACTATAATAATATAATAATAATAGTAGTAGTCCTAAAGCTTATCGACTTGTTCCAGTGTGTGGATTTCACTTTAATCTCCACTTTGTTGAACACTACCCCTCTTCCTCTATATCTTGCCAAAAACTCAGGTATCTGAACACTTCGACAGCAAACTTCATATTCTGCTCTCTATTTCTGGATCTATCTTCAATTTTCAGCCAAAGGCGGTTGTTGTGCATATGTGAGAAATGAAGTTAGTTTGTTCTCGTGTTTCAACTTTGGAGTCTTGAGAATTTTAAACCTAGTCGTATTAGATCTCTTGCCAATTACGACTAGATTCCTTTCTTCTATTTTTTTATCTTAAAAATCCATAAAATAAATATAGCATATGCTCTTTAATCACCCTATCAGGAATTTCAAGTGTTCACCATATCCAATGGCTTTCAACTTGTTCTAATGAGCTTGTAATCCATCTCTATGCCCAGAACCACCTTGAGAAGATGGAGCCGTTTCCTACCTGCATCCTTCATCATCTTGATGATGAACCCAACCTTCAAGAACTTTTCTTCCCGATCCCTATTTCAGGAATTTCCGTGTTCACCATCTCCAATGGCTTTCAACTTGTTCTAATGAGGAAGCATGAAGTCTGTCTCATACCCCGATACAGCGAGAGAAGATGGAGCCGTTTCCTACCTGCATCCTTCATCATCTTGATGATGAACCCAACCTTCAAGAACTTTTCTTCCCGATCCCTATTTCAGGAATTTCCGTGTTCACCATCTCCAATGGCTTTCAACTTGTTCTAATGAGCTTGTAATCCATCTCTATGCCCAGAACCACCTTGAGAAGATGGAGCCGTTTCCTACCTGCATCCTTCATCATCTTGATGATAAGACCCAACCACTAAGAACTTTTTCTTCCCGATCCCTATTTCCAGGAATTTCCGTGTTCACCATCTCCAATGGCTTCAACTTGTTCTAATGAAGCTTGTAATCCATCTCTATGCCCAGAACCACCTTGAGAAGATGGAGCCGTTTCCTACCTGCATCCTTCATCATCTTGATGATGAACCCAACCTTCAAGAACTTTTCTTCCCGATCCCTATTTCAAGTTAGAATTTCCTTGTTCACCATCTCCAATGGCTTTCAACTTGTTCTAATGATCTTGTAATCCATCTCTATGTTCAGAAAAGTCTTGAAAAGATAGAGCAGTTCCCTATCTGCATATACCTTAATTTCTAATCCTTCTTACACTGTTAAAATCTTCCCGCCTTTTGGGTTCCTCCGAATGCCTTCTTATGTCTGCCTCCTGCTCCTTCTTTTCAAGTCATTCGTATAGGAAATACCTCCCCCTCCAGCAGATGACGAAGAAACATTTTTTGGCACATCGATAATACAAATGGGAGGACATGAAGTCGTATTACTTTGATTTCCTTTATAAGAACCCCTCCTCCCGAAGAGGTAATCATTATATATAGAATGATTACTACTCCTGGAGAAGTTCTTTTGAGAACACGTATACTCATAGTGCATAACATAGATGCTTCTCTCAGGCAAGAATAGGGCTCTGCCCGTGAGTGGTGGTAATCAACTGTAAAAAAAAAAAATATTCTCTTTCCTTTCAGTTAAAAATTATAAACCTTGGTTTAATTCGCAGCAGGGTTTTTTTTTTAAGTTTCCACCTCACTGGCATAGCCCCATTCTAGGAAAGGAACTTCTCTAGGTAATTGCTATTTATAATCTGGACGGGGTATCGAACCCGGGCCTTTGCCTTGCAACTCTTTGGCTCATCGGATTGAGTCAAGGTATTGACAACGCTGCCTTCAGAAATTAAAGTCGCCTTCAAACTCAAGAGTCTCAAGCTTACACCAATCTTGAAACTATATATATATATATATATATATATATATGTGTATATATATATATATAACATATATATATATATATATATATATATATATATATATATATATATATATATATATATATACTATATATATATATATATATATATATATATATATATTTAATGTGTGTAATCTATATATATATATATATATCTATATATATATATATATATATATATATATATATATATATATATATATATATATAATATATATATATATATATATATATATATATATATATATATATATATATGCCCATATATATTGATGACGAGGTGAAGGAGGAGGTTGTGTTAGATTTCTATCCGTAGAGCGTATCAGAGGCTATCGATCATTTTTAGTCGAATTATTACTTAAGTATATTTACTGTTTAGATTTCTAATAGAAATAATTGTTTTAAGCTTTTTGCTATACAATCTTGGCAAAACTGCTTTGTCAATTGGTACTACCACAATGACAAGAAACTAAAAAGAAACACTACCATAATAGAGGAACTGAAACAGTAATGACTGAAGAAATTAGATAGCAGAAGTGATAGAAGAGTCACGAAGTTATTAGTGAAGTGTTAAACCAAACTGTATGATGGGAAAATCCTTGTAAAAATCTGATAGGGAAAAGTTTAAGCCAATGTAAGTTTTGTCTGCGAGTCCCAAAGAAAAAGCTCTAAGGAAGAAGCCGGATTGATTTAAAGTGCTTAAAACTCTGAATTGAAAATTGCATTCGATATTTAAAGAGTGTAGTTTGAAAACTAAACTACAGTTGTTTGCAAATAAAGTTCCTGCCTGTGTATGACCAGATGTAGGAACTTCTCGATTGTTGGAGTTCGGTCTCGTTTTTTTCGTCTTTGTTGAGATGTTGAAAAATTGAAGCTTCGTTGCCTTGCCTTCTCGAACTGGAATACTAAAGGATTTATATATTCGAAACTCTTTAATTTGTTGGAAGTGTTTTGTTAATTGCATAATTTAAACTTACTACAGTGACTCGTATATAACAAGTACCCGATTTATGATAAGGTTGATTTTAGTTAAGTTAGCTTAGATATATATTTTAATAGTATAATAATATGACAAACATAAGCTGTCTTAGTGATAAATAAAACCTTTGTAAAAAAAACGAGGTGTGTTGTCAAAAGTAAAAAAAAAAAAAACTTTGTTTAGCGAATTAATACAACTATTACGAGAATTATTATTTAGGTTGTATATATATTATATAAGTGCTGTTCTATCGTTAATTAAAAGAGAAATTTTTAAAGTTAGGTTAAAATATATATGGTGTTTTGTTGTTGAAGAAAGATTATTTAGGTTTTAAATAAAATAAATAAAGTTTTGATACGTTAAATTTAGAAATAAAATAATATATATGGGTATGTATGTATATGTGTGTATGTGTGTATATATATAGTTATATGTATGTGTGTATGTATATGTGTGTGGGGTTTTGATAGAGTGTAGGTTTTAACCTTTTATATTTTTATATTTTTATATTTTTATATTTTTATATTTTATATTTTCATTTTAACCTTTTATTGTTAGTGTTGTTTTGGGTTTATTCGGTGAGCGGGGTGGTGGCCTCAGGTGTTGGGAAGTACCTGGGGTGGGAAGTCCCACAAAACGTGCAGCCTGGGTGAAATAGATATAGAAGAAGGGAAAAGATGGGCGTGAGAGGTAAACGAGGATTTGAAAGGGAGGAAATTAGGGTTAATGTTTGAAGAAAAAAGGTTGGGGATGCTGAGGGTAACAGAAAACTAAGCTGAAGGGTAAAGAGAATTTGACCTGGAGGTATGTTCAGGGTGAACAAGAGAGTAGAGGCGAGGAAGGGGTGGATCAGGGTTATGAGGAAAGAGGTGTGGGATAGGTAAGGTTGTGCAGCCAGGTGAGTTCGAGAATAATGTGGGTAAAAGTGAAATTTCAGGGAAATGTAGGTTTTATATGCGCATATGCACCAGTGAATGGAGCGAGGGAGGAGGAGAGAGAGAAAGATTTTGGGGAGAATTGAATGAGTGTTGGGAAAGTTTCGGGGTAAATGAAAAAATTTGTTTACTGGGAGATTTGAATGCAGGAGTGGGAAGGGAGGAGGTAGGGGGAAGAATAATAGGACCATTTGGGGTAGGGGAGAGGAATGGTAATGGAGAAAGTCTGTTAGAGTTGTGTGTTGAAAGAAGAATGATAGTGGGGAATACTTGGTTCAAAAAAAAGTGAAAATCACAAGTATACATGGAAGAGTGAGATAACTGGGAGGGGCAATTACTGGATTATGTATTGTGCTAATGGGAAGGATAGAGCCCAGTTACTAGATGTAAATGTATTTAGAGGGGCGGGGAGGGGGATATCGGATCACTATTTGGTGGTTGCTAGGATAAGGGTGGGAGGAGAGGTGATGGTTAGGGAAAGGGGAGAAAAAAGGAGAGTAGAAGTGATAAAGGTGGAAAAATTGGAGGAGACAGAGTGTAAGAGGGAGTTTAGGGGAGGTATGGAGGATAGGTAGAGAGAAGTGAGAGGGACGGGAATTGGGGAGGTGGAGGGGGAGTGGATGAGATTTAAAGAGGCAGTATGTGAAGAGGCTAGAAGGGTATGTGGAGTAAAAAGGGTGGGTGCAAGCAGAAGGAGGAGTGAATGGTGGAATGAGGAGGTGAAGGAGGTGGTGAAAAGGAAAAAGGAGGCTTATGTGAAATGGTTGGGAAATAGGAGAGAGGAAAGTTGGGAGGAATATAGAAGGGTCAGAGTGGAAGCAAAGAGGGCGGTGGAACGAAGAGAAGAGCAAAAGATGAGTGGTGTAGAAAAGTGACGGAAAATTTTGAATCAGGAAGTAAGATGTTTTGAAGAAGGAAGAAGGAAGAAAGAAGAAGGAGGGTTGGGGAGAGGATTAAGGGAGGAGATAGGGGTGGATAGGAGGAGAGGATAGGGTGAGGAAGAGGGGGGGGGAGTACATTTTGGTGGATTATTGTAGAGTGGGTGGGGGGAGGGGAGGAAGATTTGCAAGAGGTGAGGGTGGGGAGTTTGGAGGAGGGGGAGGATGAAATGCAAATGGAGGAAATTATTAGGGCCTTGAATAAAGGAAAAAAAAGGAAGTCCGCAGGTCTGGATGGTGTGAGAATGGAAATGTTGCAGAAGGGAGGTATAAGGGTGGAGGAATGGCTGTATAGGTTGTATAATATATGTTGGAGGGTGGTGAGGTACCACAGGATTGGGAGGATGGTTGTTTGGTTCCCTTGTAAGGGAAAGGGGGATAGGATGGAATGTGGGAATTATAGGGGTATATGTCTTTTAAGTGTGGTAGGGAAAGTGTATGGGAGAATACTGATTGAGAGAGAGATGTGCAAAAGAATAAGAACAAGGAGGAGGAGGATTTAGGGAGGGAAGAGGGTGTGTGGATCAAGTGTTTACACTAAAGATGCTTGTGGAGAAAAGTATAGAGAGGAAAGGGAAAGTGTATGGGTGTTTTTTAGATTTAGAGAAAGCATATGATAGAGTGAAAAGAGGTGAATTGTGGAGGGTGTTGGAGGAAAATGGAGTGGGGGGTAAATTAGGTAAAGGTATTAGGGCCTTTTATAGGAATAGTAGAATGTGTGTGAGAGTGTTAGGAGGGGAGAGTGAGATGTTTGGGGTGGTGAGAGGATTGAGGCAGGGGTGTGTAATGTCGCCATGGCTATTTAATTTGTTTATGGAGAGTGTGTGCAGAGGAATGGTGAGGGAGGGGAGGGGGGGTGGAATTGATGAATGGGAACGATAGAAGGGAACATGATACTGTTTGCGGACGATACTGCCCTAGTGGCGAAAAACGCGGAAGGGCTGAAATGTTTGTTAGAGAGTTTGAGAGAATGTGTGGACAAAAGGGACTTAAAATAAATCCAGGTAAGAGTAAAGTGGTAGTGTTTGGGGAGGAGAAAGAGAGGAGGAGGGTTAGGAGTTAGATGGGGTGTAGTATTGGAAGAAGTAAAGATTTTGAGATATTTAGGGATGGATTTGGGTAGGGGGGAGGGATGAAGGAGGAGATAGAACAAAGAGGAGGAGAAGGAATGAGAGCTTTATGAGTGGTCTGAGAGAATTATGGAAAGAGGGGGATTTATCACAGAAAGTTAAGATAAGCATGTTTGAAAAAAATTTGTGTACCAGCAGTGTTGTATGGGTGTGAAACGTGGGGTTGAATGCCAGGTTCAGGAAGAAGTTGGAAGTATTTGAGATGAAGGGGTTGAGAGCGGTTTGTGGGGTTAGCAGAAGGGAGAGGATTAGGAATAGGGTGGTGAGGGAGAGATGTGATTGGAGGAATGGTTTGGTGGGAAGAGCGGAGAAGGGAATGTTAAGATGGTATGGTCATCTAGTGAGAATGGAGGAACAGAGAGTGGTTAGGAGAGTTTGGGAGGCGGAGGGGATAGGAAGGAGAGGAAGGGGGAGACCAAGAAGGAGATGGATGGATGGAATAAAGGAGATGCTGGAGGAGGGAGGGATGAGGGAGGAAGAGGGTAGGGTGTTGGCGAGAGATAGAGTGGGGAGGAGGTGGGTGAGGGCGAGATGAGGAGGGGTGTGAATGAAGGCTGTACGTAACACAACCCCGCTCAAGAGGAAAAAAGTGTAAATATAAAAATAATAAAAAAAATAAAAAAATAATAAATATATATATATATATATATATATATATATATATATATATATATATATATATATATATATATATATATATATATATATATATATATATATATATATATATATATAGGTGTATAATACATATGTTTGGTATAAATATATACAGTGGCGTATTTGGGGGGAGGCCAACGAGATGGCCCCCAAGAAACCCCTACAAGACATAAAAATTTTAGGTATCATATCCGTTAATAAAATAAAGTGCAGAAGTTAATTAATTTTATATAATTCGTCGCGGTCGGGACAAATCTCGTAAGTCCATTAGTTAAAAAACTAAACTTGAAACCATCAGAGAAAATGCAATATTAGAATTTCAGCTGATTTTTTGAAGAATGTGTAAGCGCATCTGAATCTGAATGAGTATTGAAATTGCTGTACCAAGAATTAACAAATTAAAAATACAGACTAACATTCCTACTTCCGACCCATAGACTTATTATCGCACACCCATTTTATACCATTTTGGATGATTTAATATCAGCATTAGGAGAGGTTTTAAATTTTCCTTGCAATTTGTCCTACCGAACGGGTGTAATGTCCATATGAGAAGATAAAAGATATTG
>JABUQX010123283.1:37500-50000 GCA_015478945.1 Trachelipus rathkii
TTTTTGGGAGGCGGATCGCAATAGTGGTAGAGCCTCCTGTACATTGGTAGAGCCTCCTGTACATTGTCTAACGGCGACGCTGTTGTCGATGGTTCGAGTCCCAAGTACTTGCAAGTTAAATTCTTTTGAAGATTTATTATTGCAAACATCGCAAGCATCATGTGCCCATGTCGGCGTGGCTTGACTTTGGTTGGTTGCTCCTGTAACCCAGGAGCAATCCATCAAAATGCCGTGTAGCCCCAGCAGAAGTTCTATATCTATACTTTATATCTGTACTCTTATTCCAGACCATAGTCTCACTACTATACATTAGCACAGGTAATAGCATACCGTCATGTAAGACCCTAGCACACTCAAGACTTATTCCCTTTGCATCCACTAAGGATTTAATTGCACCAGCCATCTTCCTTCCATTCACAACTTTCATACTACATTCTGCATCATCCGTTCCCTTTTCATCCACCATATATCCTAAATATTTGAACTCAGACATTTGTTCCAGCTGCTCACCATCTAACATAACTTTACACAGAGAACTATCCTCACTCAAAACCATAACCTTACTCTATTCTACGTTTACTTTCAAACCCCTCCTTTTACACACCTGCCAAATCTCTCTCTACTAATCCCCTCAAAGCTATTTCAGATTCGCCACACTAAACTAAATCATCCGCATATAATAGGTAGGGCACCCTCCACTCTCTTTCATTCTCCATTACTCTAACACCATCCCTTGCTACCTCACCCCACCTCTGATTCTTTCATAACCCAATCCATATATATATATATATATATATATATTTTTTTTCAATTGAATCAATTCAAGCTTTTGATATATATATATATATATATATACATCTATATATATATATATATATATATATATATATATAGTGTTATTATATATATATATGTGTATATATATATAAATATATATATATATATATATATGAAAGATATTATATTATAAATATATAATAAATTATAAAAAATAAATATATATATATATATATATATATATATATATATATATATATATATATATATATATATATATATATATATATATATATATATATATATATATATATATATATATATATATATATATATATATATATATATATATATATATATTTTTTTTAATTGAATCAATTCAAGTCTTTTATATATTTTTTTTTAAAACCCAAAAAAAAAAAAATAATTATTTCTCCCTCCGGCTCCAACTCCGACTATAGTTTCTGCACTGTTTGAGAATTGTGCAGTAATTTCCTCTGGCAATAAATTCAAAAATATTTTTTGAAAAAATTTATGCCCAGAATCCGGTTCCGTTTCATACTCCGGCTGCGGCTCCAGATCCGGCGCTGGATCCGACTAAGGTTTCTGCACTATTTGAAAATTGTTTAGCACGTCTTCTGGCAATAAACTTTTCACCAAAAAAAATATTTATAGGAACAAAATTATACCCAGAATCCGGCTCCGTTTCCGACTCCGGATCCGGATCCAACTAAGGTTTCTGCACTATTTGAACATTGTTCAGCACGTCTTCCGGCAATAAATTTTTCATCTAAAAAAATATTTCTTGA
Organism: Trachelipus rathkii; assembly: GCA_015478945.1. Taxonomy (NCBI): domain Eukaryota; kingdom Metazoa; phylum Arthropoda; class Malacostraca; order Isopoda; family Trachelipodidae; genus Trachelipus; species Trachelipus rathkii. The sequence goes on from JABUQX010123283.1 coordinate 39,087, forward strand.
AAAAATTTATAAACAGGATCCGGCTCTAACTCCGGCTCCGGTTCCGACTCCGGATCCGATCCGACTAAGGTTTTTGAACTATTTGAAAATTAGTCAGCAAGTCTTCTGGTAATACATTTTTCAACTAAAAAATATTTCTTGAAAAATATTTATAAGCAAGATCCGGCTCCGGATCCTGCTCCGGATCCGGATCCGGATCCATCAAAGGTTCCTGCACTATTTGAAAATTGTTCAGCACATCTTCTTTCAATAAATTTTTCACCTAAAAAAATATTTCTTAAAAAAAATTCATACCCAGGACCCGGCTCCGGGTTCGGCTCCGGATCCGGCTCCGGATCCGACTAAGGTTTCTGTACTAATTGAAAATTGTTCAACACGTCTTCTGGCAATACATTTTCGCCTAAAAAGATATTTTTTGAAAGAAATTTATACCCAGGATCCGGCTCCGGCTCCAGCTCCGGCTCCAGCTCCGACACCGGCTCCGAGTTCGGCTTCGGCTTCGGATCTGACTAAGGTTTCTGAACTATTTAAAAATTGTTCATACTTATCAATAACAACTTTTTCACAAAAATATTTTCTGAAAAATCATCCCCCCGGCTCCGACTTCGACTCCGGCTCCGACTCCGAATCCGAATCCGGATCCGATTACGGATTCTGCACTATTTGAAAATTGTTCAAAGCAAGTCTTCTGGAATAAATTATTCATCTAAGAAAATTATCTCTTGAAAAAATTTATACCAAGGATAAGGCTCCGAATCTGGATCCGGATCCGGAGCTGACTAAGGTTTCTGCACTATTTGAAATTTGTTCAGTACGTTTTCTGGCATTAAATTTTTCACTTAAAAATTTTTTTTTAAAAAAAAAATTCATACCCAGGATCCGGTCCGGCTCCGGCTCCGGCTCTGGCTCCGATCCGATCCGACTGGCGTTTCTGGAACCATTTGAAAACTTATCAAAGCATCGTCTTCTATATATGTACTTTCACCTAAAAATATTTTTCGAAAAATCATACTCTGGCTCCGACTTCATCTCCGACTTTGAATCCGGCTCCGACTCCAAATCCGGATCCGATTAAGGATTCTGCACTATTTGAAAATTGTTCAGCAAGTTTTCTGGCAATAAATTTTTCATCTAAGAAAATTATTTCTTGAAAAAATTTATACCCAGGATCTGTCTCCGAATCCGGATCCGGATCTGGACCTGACTAAGGTTTCTGCACTATTTGAAAATTGTTCAGTGCATCTTCTGGCATTAAATTTTTCACTTAAAAATATTTTTAATAAAAATTCATACCCAGGTTCCGGCTCCGTCTCCGGCTCCGGCTCCTACTTCACTTTCGGCTCCGGATCTGACTAAGGTTTCTGCACTATTTGAAAATTGTTTAGCACGACTTCTGGCAATAAATTTTTCATCTAAAAAAATATTCTTTAGAAAAAAAAATTATACTATTGCACCGGCTCATACTCTGGCTCCGACTTCGACTCCGGCTCCGAATCCGAATCCGGATCCGACTAAGAATTCTGCACTATTTGAAACCTGTTCAGCACGTCTTCTGGCAATAAATTTTTCATCTAAAAAAAAATTTTTCTTAAAAAAAATTTATACCCAGAATCCGGCTCCGAATCCGGCTCCCGCTCCGGATCCGGATCCAACTAAAGTTTCTGCACTATTTGAAAATTGTTCAGCATTTCTTTGGCAATAAATTTTTAACCTAAAAATATATTTTTCGAAGAAAAATCAAACTACGGCACCGGCTCATACTCTGGCTCCGACTTCGACTAGGGATCCGACTCCGGATCCGGATCCGATTAAGGATTCTGCACTATTTGAAAATTGTTCAGTACGTCTTCTGGCATTAAATTTTTCACCTAAAAAATATTTTTTGAAAAAAATTCATACCCAGGCTCCGGCTCCGGCTTCGGCTCCAGCTCCAACTTCGGCTTCAGCTCCGGATCCGAATAAGGTTTCTGCACTATTTGAAAATTGTTCAGCAGATCTTCTAAAAAAATATTCTTCGAAAAAAAATCATACTCCGGCTCCGGCTCCGTCTCCGGCTCCGGCTCCGGCTCCGTCTCCGGCTCCGACCTCGACTCCGGCTCTGACTTCGGATCCAGATCCGGATCCGACTAAGGATTCTGTACTATTCGAAAATTGTTCAGCATCTTCTGCCAATAATTTTTTCATCTTAAAAAAATTATTTCATGAAAAAAAATATACCCAGACTCCGGCTCCTGCTCCGGCTCCGGCTCCGACTCCGGCTCCGCATCCGGCTCCGAATCCATTTATTTGACTGAGTAAAATCCGAAGAATGAGCTAGAGGTTGAGAATATGAAAAAAAATTAGATTTTCTATAATTATAAATAAAACATTTTTTGATCCTAAACCTGGAATTGCAATTTTGACTGGAATTGAAATTTTTTAGTTCGACACCTCTCTAAATAAATTTCTGTATCTAAAAAACTATTTAGAATTTTTAAAAAATAATTACACCATGATGTTCAGGAGGAATTTTTCTACTAATTTAGATAATAAAAAAAAAATGTGAAAATTTTGATTTTGCTTTCAAAAAGTAGGGGGTCCAGTTATGAAGTCTCCCCTTAAAGTATTATGCTCTGTGTGATAATTATGGGACCATGAGAGGTGAATATGTGAATAGCTGCCCTGCTTGTATTTTGAACGCAGAGAATGTGTTATTAAGGAAGGATAATGCAAAGCTAAGTGAAAATGTGAAAGAATTGAATGATGTGATATTTGAGTTGAGAAAGGAGGGAAGTGTAAGGAAAAAAATTTAGTAGGGATGTAGTAGCGATGAGGGAGTGGGATACAAGGTTAGAGGAGACTAGTGATTCACCTAGGCAGGAAGATGAGAGGGAAAATGCTAAAGTAGTAGTTAATAGGTCTGCAGATGAATGGAGAGTTGTAGATAATAGAAATAACAAGATTAGGATCTCGAAAGTCAGTCAGCCTTTGACCTGCAGTAACAGGTTTGACTGTCTTCCAGGTGGGGAGGGATCAGAGAGGGCTAATGGTAATTTTGAGTTTTCTAAAGGGAAGGCTGAGGCATTGCTAATTGGAGACTTTATGATACGATACCTAAATAGGACTTTTCAAAATATGGATAGAAGGAAACGAATGAGAGTATGTTATCCAGGTACCAGAGTGAGTGATATCATGGATAGGATAGATAGAAAGATTGAGTTTACAAATGTCGATTCAAATGTGGTTGTGCATGTGGTTACAAATGATATAGGACATAGAAGGTCAGAAGAATTGATAGCAGATTATTGGAGGTTGATTCAGAAGATGAAAGCTAGTGGAAGAAGGTGCATGATTTCTGGGATTTTACATAGGTTAGGTGCAGGTCAGAAATGGGGAAAGGAGTGCTTTAGGTGTAAATGAAAGGGGTAGGAAATTATGTTTTTGGATTTGTGGAGGGAATTTCTGGGCAAAGATCCTTTTGCAGTAGACGGAGTTCACTTGAGTCGTAAAGGTGTTGAGATTTCAGTAAGAGTTTGGAGACTTGTTTATCAAAAAACTAGGTAAAGTTAGGGGTGATGGGCTAAATCTTGATATGAATAATTATAGCAATGGTAACTGTAATAGTGGTGAGATAAATAAAAATAGTGTTGTTACAGGCTCAATAATGATGATAGCAATAAAAGCAATAGCATTTCGAGTATCAAATGCTTTTATACAAATGCTCATAGCCTTAGAAATAAAAAAGATGAGCTGATTAGCTATACTATAAATGAGTATCTAGACATTATTTGCATAACTGAAGCATAGGTTAATGAAGAATTGCATAGAGTCTCCTTTCAGGAATATGAAATAGACGAATATTCGCTTTATTTATGCCAGCGTAAAGGAAAGAAGGGTGGTGGTGTGGCGTTTTATATGAAAAGCAATATTCAGTTTTTGTTAATGATCTACATTAAAACTAATCATGATGTTGAATCTGTGTCGGTAGATATCCTTATGTACAATAAATCATACAGAATAAGGGCATTTTATAGATCTCCTGTCCAGAGTCAAGAATTAGACGTGGAAATGGTGAAAGAAATCGAGATGGCATGCCACAATAAAAAAGTTAAAGTCATAATGGGTGATTTTAAATTTCCTGGCAATCAATGGGATTCCTCGTCTAATATAGATTATATTAGTTCTGTATTTATAAATTGCATACTAGACAACTTTTTGAGCCAGATGGTCCATGAACCTACAAGAAACGATGCACTGCTAGACTTAATATTAACTAATGAAGAAAGTATGGTGGATGAGGTTAGAGTTGAGAAGAATTTAGACAGTGACTATAATATAATTAGATTTAACAAGAATGTGATATCTGGGTCCAAATTGAAAGTTAATAAGGGAAAAATCTTAGTTTTCCGAAATGGCGATTTTATCAAATTTCGAGACATGCTTTGCATAATTGAATGGGAAAGAGTTTAAATACCAAAACTGTTTTATCATGTGGGAACATTTTAAGCAAATTTTGATGAATATTCAGTCCGTATATTTTAAAGATAAACCAATTAGGGTGGCGAAGAGAAAACCTGTTTGGTGGAATAGAGAGATAAGAGAGAAAATCAATGAAAAGCGTAGATGTTTTAAAATATTCAAGGGTGGTAATAGGGAGGATGATTTAGAAAATTATAGGAATAATAGAAGTGAACATAACCAGTCAATAAGAAAGGCAAAGATAGAGGCAGAAATTAATTTAGCAAGGAATAGTAGTAAGGATCTGAAGAAGTATTTTATCTCTTATAAATTTAAAGGTAAGAATAGGACAATTGGTCCAATTAAAATTAATGAAAATTTTAGTGAGTTTAGATAAGGAGTTGGTCAACATTTTCAATGTTTATTGTGAGTCATTGTTTGCTGAGGAAAGATTGTATAATAGTTTGGAGACTAATAGTTCTGGTATGCATGTAATAAATAAACATACAGAATTTGAATTTGAGGTAAAAGATATTAAATCTTTACTGGACCATATTGACCCAAGTAAAGCTGCATGTCCTGATGGTATATATGGTAGATTTATGAAGGAGGGTAGTACCAGCATTGCAAAGTCACTGTATTTGATATTTAAGCGATCTATAACATTTGGTGAGGCAACAGACCACTGGAAAATAGCACATGTTGTGCCTATTTATAAGAAAGGTAGTAAGTAAGATTTGGGAAATTATAGGCCAGTTAGCTTAACATCTCTGGTTGTAAAAGTTTTGGAAAAGTTACTGAAATGTCATATAAAGAAATATTTGAAGATAGCAAGATATTGTATGACTCCCAGCATGGTTTTAGAAAGGGTAGGTTATGTCAGACAAACGTTTTAGAATTTATGGAATACATTACTGACTTCATTAACCGAGGAGATGCAGTTGATATTATATATTTAGACTTCAGCAAAGCATTTGATAAGGTTCCCCACATAAGACTGATGAAGAATTTATTGCAATGTGGTATAGGCGGAGTGGTACATGGTTGGATTAAAGAGTGGTTGAAGAATCAAAAATAGTGTGTACAACTAAATGGCAATATGTCGTCATGGGAAATAGTGAAGAGTGGTGTCCCACAAGGTTCAGGTGCTGGGACCACTATTGTTCCTCATATATATATATATATATATATATATATAACCTTATATATATATATATATATATATATATATATATATTATGTTATAGAAATGGGTTTATGTTTGTTTTTTTGTAAAAAAATTCATACATATGTAAGAATATATTATAAGATGAGTATAAAGAGTAAAGTATATATATTTATGGATATATATATATATATATATATATATATATATATATATATATATATATATATATATATATATATATATATATATATATATATATATATATATATATATATATATAACTGATTTAGACCATGGACTTAAATATAAGGTTTCTAAGTTTGCAGGTGGTATAAAAGTGGCTACCTTAGTAAGGAATAGTGATATATGTATAAAGATTCAAAATGATCTTGATAAACTTCTTGGGTGGGCAGATAATTGGCAAATGAATTTTAATGTTATTCATCTAGGTTACTCAAATTAAGGTTGTAACTACTATATGAATGGGGATTGACCCGAGTTTGTGGACCAAGAATAAGATTTAGGTGTGATTATAAGCAGAAATTTGAAAGTAGCTAATCAGTGTTTGGAAGCAAGGGATAAAGCTAATAAGATGCTAGGTATAATAAATCGCAATGTCGTTTACAAGGAAACTGTATAATAGCTATGTTAGGCCAGTATTAGAGTATTGTGCACAAGTTTTGGGCCCCTTATTTAAGGAAAGACATAGATATGCTAGAGAGAATGCAACGTAGAGCAACAAGGATGATTTCTGGGTTTGAGGGTAATAGTTATGAGAAGGGGCTGAAGGAGTTAGGAATGTTTCCTGTAGAAACGCGATTTCTCAGAGGGACATGATACAAGTCTACAAAATATTTACATCTATTGACAATACGGACCAATAAATTCTTCATAGTAGACCATGGACGGGAGACCAGGGGGCACAGTAAGAAAATTAAGAAGAAGGCATGCCATCTTGATATAAAAAAGCATTCATTCAGTAATCGGGTTGTTGATTTATGAAATGGTTTGCCATAGAAGGTTGTTGAGTGCGACTCAATTGCAACATTTAAGAAAGGATTGGGTAGGTATATGGATGATTTGGGTTTCATATAGTATATTTTGAGTAAGTGAAATTGGAGGGTTTTTAGTTAGAGTATATAGTTATTAAGTTAAACTGCATGTTATGACTATAACAAAGTTATTAAAGCTTGTAGTGCGGTTAGCATGTACTTTAGCTATAGTTTTTTCTTTTAGTTGTAAACTTTGTGTATACTATATAAGTTATTGACAAGCCCTATGGTGATTAGTGGATTTCCATGAGCATGTTTGATGGTCCATGTTCCAATCACCTATTAGTTTGACCGAGACAGACTCGATAGGCCCACCCATGTGGCTTCTTACTGTCTCTATATTTCTAATGTTCTAATAATGATAATAATAATAATAATAATAATACTAATAATAATAATAATAATAATAATAATAATAATAATAATAATAATAATAATAATAATAATAATAATAATAATAATAATAATAATAATAATAATAATGATAATGATAATGATAATGATAAGGATAATGATAATGATAATGATCAAAAAAAAATCAAAATCAAAATCAAAAACACTTTATTCTCAATAAATAATACAAAGTTATGATTACATAATAAGATTAATACAAAGAAATATATATATGAGAAAAGGGCTACTAGGGGGACGTTTTCGTCCATTGAGCCCAATTAATAATAATAATAATAATAATAATAATAATAATAATAATAATAATAATAATAATAATAATAATAATAATAATAATAATAATAATAATAATAATAATAATAATAATAATAATAATGAACATAATAATAATAATAATAACAAATAACAATAATAATAATAATAATAATAATAATAATAATAATAATAATAATAATAATAATAATAATAATAATAATAATAATAATAATAATAATAATAATAATAATAATAGTAAAATAATAATAATAATAATAATAATAATAATAATAATAATAATAATAATAACAATAACAATAACAATAATAATAATAATAATAATAATAATAATAATAATAATAATAATAATAATAATAATAATAATAATAATAATAATAATAATAATAAATAATAGTAAAAGTAATAATAATAATAATAATAATAATAATAATAATAATAATAATAATAATAATAATAATAATAATAATAATAATAATAATAATAATAAAACTAAAACTAACAGTATTAATGATGATAAACACTTCACATTATAACATTATTATATAATACAAAAATAAAAATAATAATAATAATAATAATAATAATAATAATAATAATAATAATAATAATAATAATAATAATATTATTCATAATGCACAATCACTGTGAGATTAACTATAATAGTATTAATAATACTAATAAAAGCAAGAAAAAGAATAATACACACACACACACACAATAATAATAATAATAATAATAATAATAATAATAATAATACACACACACACACACAATAATAGTAATAATAATAATAATAATAATAACAATAATAACAATAATAATAATAATAACAATAGTAATAAAAATAATAATAATAATAATAATAATAATAATACACACACATACACACACATACATATATACAAGCACACACACACACACACACACTCACGTTCGATACTTATAGACACTTTACTTTATACATTAGACAGGCAATCATCGTACTAACTTAATGATCACAGTAAAGTAAAAATAATAGTAATAACAAATAATAATAATTATACCATTATAATAATAATAGTAATATTAACATTAGTAATAAAAATAATAGTAATAACAAATAATAATAATTATACCATTATAACTACATCTAATAATAATAATAATAATAATACACACACACACACACAATAATAATAATACACACACACACACACACACAATAATAATAATAATACACAAATAATAATAATAATAATAATAATAATAATAATAATAATAATAATATTGGTTATATTGGTATTCATAACATCAAACCCCTATTATCATTGACTTTTAAATTCTAAGAGAAATTATGAGAGCTAAAGAAAATTATTAATGACTGCTATAGGAATCGTCACCATTCATCGTAGAATATGACCTAACGAGGGTAGGAATGTCCTCGTTAGTATTTAGATAATAAGAAGCTCTCTGATATTTCTACGAAACGACCCAATGGTGATTGACTCCTGTACATTTTTAGGGAGATTATTCCACAATTCTATGCCCTTATATGAGATGGCCCTCCGCGATTTCGTTAAGGTGAATTTTGCTTTGTCTAATGTATGGGAATTTGTGCTACGGAGATTGTTTGTTCTTAAAGTTCGGTTTTGTACAAGTATGTTAGTCAAAAGATCATTTGCAGTTCCATTTGTTAATTTAAAGATGTGACTAATTACTGTTAGGGGTATATATATCATTAAGTTTTAGCATAGACAACTTTTGAATAGTGGAGTTGTGTGTTCACGGTAGTTTCGGTGCCCTGATATTACACCAATTATTTTCTTTTGCATAACGATTAGAGGTTGTAGCAGGTATTCACTTGCACAACCCCAAACTGAAAGACAATAGAGTAGGTGAGGATACACAAGACTATAGTAAAGGTTTTTTAAAATATATTTTGGAACAAAATTCCTTATCTTAAGGAATGCATAGTTAGCATAGGACAATTTGCTAATGAGACTATTTATGTGTTTTTTGAAAGAAAGCTTTTCATCAAGGATAACATCTAGTATCTTGGCAGATGATAGCCGATTTATAGTTATGTTTTTTGCTCTTACATTTAGTTGAACAGGGTTCTTTTGATTTGTTATTACTAGGTAATTTGTTTTTTGTAGATTTAGGGAGAGTCTGTTTGCCTCTACCCATGTTATAATGTTTTTTAATTCATTATTTACTTTTTCGTTAAGTGTGTTTATATTACGGTCTGATATTAAGATTGCAGTGTCGTCAGCATATTGAGAGTGTATTGAACTGTGACAATTTTGGAAGTCATTAGTATATATATTAAAGAATAGCGGCCCAAGTATAGAGCCCTGAGGGACACCGTGGGAAATTGAGGCAAGTGAGGATGATGTGTCTCCTAAATGAACGTATTGGGTTCGGTCAGATAAGTAAGACTGAAACCATTGTAGTGGACCATTTGTGATACCAAGTCTCTCTAATTTGCTTAAGAGTAGGTTGTGTGGAACTACATCGAATGCTTTCGAGAAATCTAGAAGTAAGAGTACACATGTTTGTTTTTCATTTAGTGCTTTGTATAGTTTTTCAGTAAGGAATACCAGAGCATCCTCTGTGTTACGGTTTTTGGTGAAACCAAACTGATTTTGTGATAAAAGCCCATTTTCATGCAAATAATTAGTAAGTTGTCCATGGACTAATTTTTCAAAGATTTTACCAGTTGTATGTAGGATTGAAATCGGACGAGAGTTTTTTGGAAGGGAGGTGTCAGAGCTCTTGGGAACAGGGGTAACTTTTGCGATTTTTAATTCAGTTGGATAGTAATGTAATTCAATTGAGTTGTTATAAAGAGCGGCTAATATTGGTGAAATTTCTTTTTTACAGTGTTTGTATATCCAGTTCGGGACACTCTGAAAGTCGGAGCTTTTATTCATGAGCCCATTTATAACACACTCAACGTCAGATGTTGATATTCTTTCAAATGCGAAGTTCTGCCCTTCGTGTGGTCTTAAATAGTCGGCAAAAATCCTCTCTGTTTCTGGAACTTCGGCTGCTAAGGTTGCCCCTACGGTAGTAAAGTAGGAGTTCAATTCGTTGACTATTCGTTGTTTGTTTGTAACTATTTCATCACCTATTTTTAATTCTTCAATTTTTGTTTTCTGTGTATTGTGACGGTTTAAAATGTCGTTAATAATGCCCCATTGCGATCGTGGATTGGATTGAGTCTGGTTGAATTTATCCGCAAAGAAACTAGCTTTGGATTTCCTTATTAATTTTTTTAGTGTTGAAGCGTATTCTGTGTATAATAATAATAATAATAATAATAATAATAATAATAATAATAATAATAATAATAATAATAATAATAATAATAATAATAATAATAATAATAATAATAATAATAATATTGTTTTGTAAAATTATTCCATTATTAAAATCAATCAATGATATAGGCAAAAAATTTACATTTCCACATCAAGTAACCTCAAAATTTTCTTATAAATGTTCCTTAATTAAAAAAAAAGACACAAAATATAAAATCCTTCATCCAAACTTCGGGAGTAGAGAAAATCCTATTCACTCCTCAGAAAG
>JABUQX010123283.1:67500-90000 GCA_015478945.1 Trachelipus rathkii
TAAATTAAGTTGATTTAGCGCTTAGAATGGTGTGCCTATTATATCTTATTTGAATATATAATGAGAGCATTTTCATTTTTATCCCCATAATATCCTACACAAATCTAACTTGTTATCCAATTTCACTATTAAATTTTTGATTGCTCTAAATTAATAACTAAGAAGGTTATCATACTAGATCTATTGCATATATGATCTCACGATACAATTGATGCGGTTCTATCATTAGAGAATTACTATATTACTAATAATATATATAATAATTATTAACATACATTATATACGCATTTCTATATAGTTACTGACATTTATGAGGAGTTAGAGGAAAAGATTGAAGTACAATAATTTAAAGATAATACTTTAGCACAGTGACTGTAACATATTGTACTAATTATGGGTAAGTAGGGTAATTCCTATTAAAATTGTTTGAAACTAACTACCTGAATATCACTATACTACTCATGAGAATACAGTTAATAGGTTATCACATCATGCTTAGAATTTTTTTTATAATTATAATATATCTGAAGGTAGACCATGAAAATTCATTGAATCACACTTTGGAGAGTAATTGTTCATGCGACTTATCTATTACAAGACTAAAACTGTCGTGTAAAAGCTGTTATATATGAACGATCATTGAGTTCAATAATATTATGTTCTTTTAAAGTAAATAATTATTTTTATGAAATAAAGGCACACATTTCGCAAAAGAATCAACTTTCATATTGAGACACTTGGCAATACATGGTTCACAATACAAAATGTTCTATTAACAGGAGGCTAAGAAACGGGGTCATCTTACCGTTCTTTCAGAAAATTAATAACTAGCAAAATCGATACTTTAGGTACGCATCCTCGATAACTAGGGTTGGGAAATAATGACATTTCTTTTTGTAAGAGAGGCAAAAGAGTGCCTAAAAGTGCAAAATCGACGTTCAATTTTACTAAATTATTTATACGAATAATATCACTGGAGTTAAGTACACCCTGGGAGGACTAGAATCTCGTCCTCGTCATCTAAAGGAATTTTATTATAGGTTTAGGGGTGGTGGAGGAGGCTTATTTATTATTTATACTTAATATATATATTAGTGTATTCATTAAATCTTCATTCCATTAAATACCAGAAATACTAATTATTTATACCTATACTGGTATGTTCATTTATTATATTATATTTATATTATATATTAAAAATATTAATTATTATTATTTTAATATTATTATAATTTAATATAATATATTATATTTTATTATTATTATTATTATATACTAAATTATTATATATTATTAAAATTATTTAAATAATTATTTTATTATTATTATATAATATAATATATATATTATTATATATATATATATATATAGATATATAATATAATATATTATATATAATATATATATTATAATATATAAATATATATATATATATATATATAATATTTATATATAATATATATATATTAATATATATATTACTATATATAACATATATATCATATAATATATATATAATTAGTGATAATTTTTCTTGGTATGTTACTGTTTACAATGTAAATATAACAGAAAAGTCACAACGATTTAATATATTTAATATTTTACATTTATGAATATTTATTGTGTATTTAAATATTATAATTATAATATAAATAACTAATATTTAAGTTCATCATCACCTTATAATAATATAGATATCTAATAGTAGATTCAACTAATCAATTCAATTGATATATATAAGCCAGTAGGTGGGATAATGAGCACAAGTGAAATGTCTTACAATTAATATATATTAATATATTAATTTAATATAGTATATTATATATTATATATATATATATAATAATATATATATATTAATATATTAATAAATATAACTATATTAATATATATATATATATATTAATATATATATTTATATATATATATATATATATTATATAAATAAAATTTATTTGATATACAACGTAGTTTTTCTGTCTTGGTTTCAGTAATTTATTATAAAGCTCCTTTTCTATGTACAATATATTAAAGTGCGACAACCACCTTGGCTCTCCTACTGATAAAAAATTTCTGGCCTCTTGGCGCACCATTAACTCAATTCATCGGCACACTTAATTACATCTATCTCTGTTGAACAAGGATCATGGGGCCTTTGGAACTCCGTCGACGTTTATTCGCGCCTCTATGCAAGCGTTCTGTTGCTATACGTCCTCCTTACTAACTGAAAAGAACTAATCTCTTCGAGCCTCACTTTTCTCCTTTAATTTCTGGGAGGGATTTGGCCCCACGGGTCGAGTGGATTGCCCGCACGCAGTCCCGGGAACTATCAGCACGCTAAACACTCATATTTTACTACTGCGTTCTTCTTCACTTTATATCTACTTCAAGGTTCCTAGATATGCCTATTTATCTTTACCCGTAAATTACGTATTACCACATGATCGGGTGCAATGGAATTCTGAGATCTATTAATGTCAGGGTTTACAGGAAGGCTATAGTGGCCCGTGAATATGTGCTAGTTCCTCCCGTATTTTGTAGTAGTAGATATTAGTAGCTTCTCAGAGTCATGGCCTACCTGTCTCTCGTTACGACTCTATTACTTTACTACTTAAGGCTTAAAATAACAGTTAACAATATATATTTATATCCTAAGTGCTAGGAAGTCGCCGCATTAATATGTTCTTAGCAATTATCGACTCAGTTAGAAAAGGTGTAAGTCACTAGCTCTAGATCACTATTTCTAACATACATCATTTATTATTTTAGATCTACTTAACAATTGGTTTTCAAATCATTGTATTCTATCTAAATCATTTGATAACTAACTTCTTAACTCTCAATTTCACCTGGATCATATACTTTATGAGAGTACTCACATTCCTATTTTTCAAGATCAACCAGTATGGCTTTATTATATAGAACGTCTAATGATCTAAAGGAAAACTATTCTAATATCATATACCGTAAATATCACCATTGTAATCAGAGTAGTGGAATACTATAATGGGAGTTACAATTAGTGGATGTGATGTGACGCTTCGACATATCAAAAGGCTTTTGATCGAAAGTAAATAGGAGTCAATGTCACGGTTACGTACTTAACTCTCTAAGCATTACCCTATCCTATTAGGGTTTCACCTTCTACATTTTGAGCTTACTCTTTTAGTTAAGTTTTCTTTATTTCACTGAGATTACCGCTCTACATATCTAAACTCGTTGATGGAAGCGTATTCACTTTCTTGCTCATCCTTTAAATGTATAAATTGTGGTGTTCCTCAAGGTTCTGTTTTATGCCTTCAACATTTATTACTTCACTTTTTTCATTACAGACCCTATCCATCACTGTACTTTCACTACTCTGGTTCACTCATTATATAATGATACTCATAGAGAAAGACTAGTAACTTAACCAACTCTCCATATTCAACTCCACTCTGAATTTCATAATAATTCTGCTACCCTATATTTATATCATTTTTAGCATCTAGTAGTTTGTCCTCTCAGTCATTCAGCTTTTACGCGAATTCTATTCCCATTATGTCACGTATACCTTACTTTCAAAATTAACATGACCTATATCCTTAACTAAGCTGTACTTACATCTGTTCCAACTCTAATGCTCAATATAGTTACTAGGTCACTCTTATACTTACCAGTTCTTCAAACTCGTTCAAATCTGCTCCACTCTTTTGACATACTTAAGATAGTTGCCTCTCGTCTTTATTCAGACTTTATCGCGATGTTAGCTATATAATCTTTTATTATAGCCTAGGATAACTCTGGTAGGGATTTCTAACCGGTTAGGTAGCCACTGCACCTATTGATATGAAATTCAGACATATCTTTATGAATAAAACTCAAACTTCGTAACGGATACTGACCAGAGGGCATCTCAAAGAAAGACAGAACACGGAGGTAACGATGAGAGGAAGAGCAGTATTGATGAGTCAGGAGACGAGGTTAGGAAGAGAAGCAGGTAGCTACGAGAGCGTGAGTGATAAGTCAGAGTAACAACCGATAAAAACATTTCTATTTCGCGCTCTGATTATCTGAGAAAGAACAATATAATACATATTATATCTGTGATTCTATATAAGATATTAATTCTTACATATTATTATAACGAGCGACTATTGCGTTCTAATATGTTTGGTGATCGTATGTTACATTTAGATTTCGGTTTTCGACAGACTGGCGACATTACTAGGAGCAAACAGTCATCAGCAGAGTTCACAAATCAGCAGTGTTCAACTGCGTCTCGAGAGGAACACATCTTATTTTAATCACTACTTGCACATGACATAGCTTGACTTTCCAATATCATCATTATGTAGTAGAGCGCCTTCTTTATTCTGGTGACGACATAAGAAGGTTGAGTACTTGTTTTCACTTCGGTATATCTTATGGGCACGGTAGATATGACTCTCCTCTGGCGGCGCACTCGCCAGCGTATCCATGGAAAGAGTTGAGCTCCCAATAGCTAACGAGACTGGAGAGGACACTGTTGCCCCCGGCGTACTTATATCTTTCTAACAACTCGCGCGTCTATTAACCCATATGCTACGGGCTCCTCTTCAGAGCCTAAACGTTGACCGTTGGACACATAATACTCTTTTACCTATAGTACTACATAACGGTAGATATTATTGCTCAAAAGGGAAGTTGGCCGCTCCGAGCATATTCACCACACCTCGTCACATTTGACCGTCAGCCCATCGTAATATTACAGGGGAGAGTGCCAATGCTGCCTACACGCTAATAGAAATTTGCGTGAAAGCATCTGAAAAATTCAAGTACCATCGTTTGTATATGATGGTGCTATATATATATATATATATATTATATAATATATTTATATATAATTATATCCATTCTTTCCATGACGCACTTTTCTAGTTTATCTTGAGGAAATACTCCTTGCCTATTAAATCACGTATCTGATTTTTCCAACTGTTAATATTAATACTTATCATCTCTTTAAAAACTCACTACGTCTGCGGCTCACGCTAGAGATTTGAGTTAGGATATAACCTTTCACGGTTAAAAGTGCCCATCATTACAATTCTCGAAAAGTGAGCCCAAAGACTCCACGAGTGAGTTGAGGTGGTAATTATATACTTCTTGTAATAAACTTAAAGCTCTAATCTTTGGCATCCGTAGGATAAGTGCATCTAAGTTCTGAAACATCCAAATCCTTTATGATATCCGCATTTTATAAAATAAATAAAAGAGAACTTTACAAAGTTTCTGGGTTCACTATAAATCTCAGATTTATGGAACTTATGTTTCGCTGCATTACTCCGAATTTGCTAAATAATAATCATAATGGTAATCAGATTTAATTTACTACAGATATATATATGATATGCCAATTAATTTTTAATAGATTTGCTTTTATATTAAAACAGGTTATATTTATATAAAAAATATAATATATATAGAATATAAATATATAGAGAAGTATTTTTCTTTTGAAATATATATTATTAATGGTAATAATTTTAATAGTACTTAAAAATTATATTAACAAATTATCAAATTAATAATTAATTTTATTAGATAGATTAATAATGTATATAATTCTATTTCAAATGAAAGGTTTATTTTGGACTTCAGATGAATTTAGTTATAGCCGATTAATTTGCCCTTCGGAGTATAATAAAAGGAGAATCGCGCCAAGGGAAATTACTCGGTCGACAGTCGTAATAATTTGGAGTATGGACAGGAAAAAAAGGATCGGGTACGAATCTTTCAGCTGCGCCATCAAAACGAGAAATGTCAGCTGGGAGCAGGCCACCGCACGCACACAGCATGGTCACGCGAGGTTGAATTATGTATAAGGATTTCTTGAGTAATGAGTTTTATAGGTTAAGTTAATTTTTGTTGGAGTGTTAGAGGGACAATCTAGGTAGAATATAACCTCGATGGCATTTGGTTAACCTAGGTCAGGCTTGGTGTCTCTGACAATTTAAAAAATAGAGAATAGTAAGCAATAAATCTCTGGACTTACAACATAACACTATAGCGCAACGAAAATTATAGCATTTCACTCTACTATTTCACTAATTTTGCTTCAGTTCCTATCTTCTCGAGGCCGATTGGACAATTCCTTGCCTGCTGATTATTTTTTATTGGCTAGTGGGTATGCGAAGACAGTGCCCTAGACGCACATCTGTTGTGTAAATTGACGTTAGGCATAAGAGTCTTGGTCGAGGTAGCTTTTATTTGGATGGGGAGACCAATTCCATATCATGTGAGTAAATATATATTAACTTTATATCAATATATATAAAGGCAGGGCTATTTATTAGGGCTATATCAAGATTCTTCAATATATCCTGGGCTCACTTTACCTAAACTATGAGTCCAGTATATAAAATCATTAACAATATATAATTTCCCTGACCAAATGTTTCGCGGAATCTCGAGTATTGGATAGAAGTATGTATTTGAGAATAGTACTAATATATATATATTATTATAAATAATATATAGTATATAATTATATATAATATATAATTAATATAATTATAATTATATATATAATAATATATATATATATATAAAATTATTATATATATATATATATATATATTATAATATTAATATATTAATATATTATATATATATATATATATATATTGTCCATTATAAACTATACATTGATTAAATTCACATATTACACCTGCAGTATATAAAAAAAATTAAATTATTTTCATCTTATATTAACAGAAAATCTCACACTCTCAATTTTCGGACTCTATGGGTTGGAACAAGTGAAAATAGCTAAGTCAGGTTTCCTAAACAGTATGAAGTGATGAAATTCTTGAGTATATAAACCTGGAAATTATTTCATAAATATATTTATATAAAACTATACAATAACATAAAACAGCTAATACGCTTTAGTTATAGGGTTAAGTTTGTGGGTTATAATACTATTATGCAAAATAACATAATATAAGAATTTAGAAAAAGATATATATAATAAATATAAATAAGACCAATATTATATATTATATATTATTTAATAAATAGATAAAAGAAAAGGGAAAAAGGGAAAAATACCAATAGTAGCCAATCAGTAGAGTAGTACTAGTGGTAGTGTTAATAGTAATTATAAGCTTGAGAATGTTAATGTATTTATAGTTGTAGCATAGTTTATGATTTCAATATTATATAAGCTATCATACTTCATTTATACTGTTAGAATGACTAAATTTTGGGAAGAATGGGAATAAAGTTCCCTTCACGAATGTAGATATAGGTAGTACCCTATTACCTAGTATAAAATATTAAAGAGGGATCTTACTGAATATGTGATCGATGGAGTTTTCATTTTGTGCAATATTTTTGAAGATGAGAGAGATGAGAGGATGAGGGAGTGATAGTAGAGAAGAGGAAAGTAAGAAGTAAGATGTGAGAGAGATGAGTAGGCAAGAGAGAGAGATAGAGTGGATGTTAGGAGAAGTGAATGAGGAGAGAAGAAGATAAGAAGAGGAGAGTAGGGAGAGAAAGGTAGTGACGAGAGGAGGCGAAGAGAGAGACTTACGTATTTCTAAGGATATTAAATATGCGTGATGATTTTGGTCTTTGTGCTCGCCGAATCTAAGAGTGTTTGGAAAGATTTGTGTTAGAACTATAGATGGCTTCGGCTATGGTTAGTCGTAAATAGCGAAAGATGTTTTGTGAAGGTATAAAGATAGCTGTAGATAAGTTAGTGTAAAATTCCGTTAAAAAATGGCTGTGAGACTGAGGACACGTCGGGGTGAAGTTTATGCTAGATAGTAAGCAGCTGGAACAAGTATTTTTTGAGATTTTAAATAATTTAGTATATATGTTGGATGAAAAAGAACCGATGATGTAACGAGTTTTAGTAGGAAAGTTGATGAAGGTTTTTGGGTGGGAAACCTTTTGGCTAGGAAAGTGGCCTCGGAGTCAATTAAATACGTTGCGTGGAGGACATTCAGTAATGGGTACACGAGCGGGAACGCTTGAGTCGCTAGAGGGTCTTACATGAGGGGTATCTTATTTAATCTTTTTTAAATATAATGATAATAATGTATATGTTTGAAAATTAATTTATATATAATCAACAAACACACGGTCAAGGAGTATTTAAGCCATTAAGAATTAAACAGTAATTAATTGTCCATAGAGGCTCAAAATCAATATTATGACTAAAGGGGAGTGAAAAAATCAGGAGTATAACGACGCTGTTCTAACTTTTTCTGATTACTTCCTTTTTACCTATAGGCAAAAGAGACAAGGGCAAGAAACGGGAATATAGGACAGATGAACTTAACGGTAGACTGAATTTTTCCGAGTAAACTGGAAGTAACGCGTACACGGAACTACTTTCATAAAGAGTATTAGATCGATACCATTACAGAAACTTGCCCAACAACTCCGTAATACTTGGTTATTATATTAAAGGGTTTTTTGTTAATAGGAAATGTTTTTTTAATTATATATGGAATTGGGAAATAAGATTAATTTTAAAAATTGGATCTCATAATGTTAGTATATATATATATATTATTATTATAGTATATATATAATATTATTATATGATTAAATTAGAATATATATATAGTATATAGGGTATAGTTCCATGTTATAACGAAATAAAAATTAAAAATAAAATTAAAGGGAAAAATATAAAAAAAATCAACGTGATCAATACTACGTTCTCCAATTTCTCTCTCTACATGTGACACCCTAATATACTATATATATATATATACTATTAATTAATATTAATATTATATATAAATATATATGAGAATATACATATATGTTGCAATATTTTATGTATCTATATTGCTAAACCAAAAGTATATACATTTATATATATTCTTATATATTCAAATATAAATTTAAATTATATAGCTATAAGCAAATTAGTATAGTTACCAGACGGTTCTGAAAATATTAATTATTTATAGACTCATCAAATTAAATTCATTTACAAGCTCATGAAAACAATGGCTATATATATATTATTTATTATAGTTATTAATTATAATTTATATCAATTCATATATATTATTATTTTAGTATATTTAATTAATTTTAGTAATTATTTAATTATTATTTATGACCTTATAATTAATTTAATTAATTATATTATATTCCTTATTTATATATTTAATTATATATATTATAATTTATTTATTTATAATTATTATAAATATTATTTTTAAATATATTATATATTAATTTAATTATAATTATTTATTAATATAAAATATATTTAATTATTATTATATTTAACCAAAATAATAATAAATATTTAATAATATAATCCAATGTTTAATTAATGATTTATTTTATTTTTAATGATTATTACAATGTATATTATCATATATTTATAAAAATATTAATAATTTGGTTATGACTCACTACAAACGAATATCATTGTTATTACTATTATATTATAATTATTATTCGTATTAATATATAATTATATTTATATTATGTTATAATAAATTATACAAATCTATTATTATTATATATTGAATTATATTTATTATAAATATCTAATAAGTATTATAGTAATAATAATATATAGTAAAAATATTTATATAGAATATTTATATATAGTATGTATAGACTTTGTAATTAATTATATTTTTATTGTACGAAAGTCATTTTCAGATGTTTAATGATGTAATTATTGAATGAGTGTTGCAAGAATATATATATCGAATATGAAAAAGAGGCATAATATAGCAATTATATATTATATAAGCTAAAGATGACAAACTTTAATCATTATATATTAATATTATTATAAGGCATATTTAAAATATTAGAATTTATATTTTAGTTAAGTAGATAATATGTAAATAAATATAACTATTATATAAAGTATATATAATATAGTAAGTATTTATTATACTTATATATATATATATATATAAATATATATAATAGCTATATATTATGTATATATATATATATATTACATATGAATATATATTGTATACTATATATATGTATATATAATGATATATATATATATATATAATATGATCTATATCACTATATATATACCCGTATATATACACTATCAATCCATATATACTATACCTATATATATTATATATAGTTATATATAATATTAGCTATATATGTAATAGTTACTACGTATTTAGATTTACTATCAATAGTATGAGGATCAATATATATAATATTAAATATGAGCGTTTAGAGCTGAATAAATTATATCTATATATATAATAAATAACATATTTTTATAAATTAATAATACAAAATTTTGGGACCATGCTTGATTATTTATATGCTTAATAGAATTTATATAAAATATATTTATAATATATATGTACACAAAATATTAACTTATTATTTTAATAAAATTTTTAGATAATACAGGTGTGAGCTATAATAGTAATAGAAGGTTCAAAGTGGTTATCCTTTTTTGGATTCAGTTGGGATATAAAAGCACTTCCAACACTGAGGATAAGAGTTATTAAGGTGGAAAGTATAGAGTTTAGCGAGAACATATGCCAGTTCAAGAGGACATTTTCTCAAAATAAAGGGAGAAATACCCTCCTCACATTCACAGTCCCAAATCAAAGATCCAGGATTAAACCCTTGATCTTGATCGTAAGTGAAGTGCCACGTAGAGTAATTACTCAAAATATTACAAGGCAATACTCTTAAAAGACGTGAGACACCTTAAAGAATATATAAAGATAAGTAGAGTGTCGTCACTTTTCCAAGGTGGAATTAGATAAAATAGCCAGAGAGACATCTGGTCTTTTTAGCAGAGAGTGTAAGTTATAACAAATTTCTTAGAGAGAATAAATGGTGAATGCTGATTATTAAAGGATATATTTGTGCCAAGAGGCCTGAACTATTTATCAGTAGAAGAACCAAGGGGTAAGTGCACTTCCTTTAGTGAGAGTACTTCTTAGCTCAGCAAATAACACACAACTGGCAGTTTATTTTTGTGGTGCTGATAAATGAGAAGGTTTGTTCCTGATAAGCAGTTCAAGTCTAAACGGCAATAAGAACAGGTGTTATTGAAACTTCTTCATCTATTTTAGGGTAGAAGATTGTCGAAGGAATAAATATGCCTTGTTGTACAGTTATGATTATGGTTCTACTTTTTCAGTTAGTAGTTACATTATAAAGCAGTAACAGGGTATAAGATAAATTTGAGTTTAAAACAGAGTAACGAAAGTATCTCAAAATAAGAACTGCCATACCCAATAAGAGTGTTGCTGGAAAAAATATTTATAATTAACTGCCCAAAGATTATGGTCAGAGTTACTAATAAGAGGAAAATGATGGATAGTAAAGAGCATCGAACAGTGGTAAGGCACAAGTTAAATGTTCAAGCACATTTGGAAGATCCAGAATATGCAAGCTTCTCCCAATCACCTGTTTCCAGATTATTGAGAAAATGAATAGCTTGGTTTCCTTCACTTGTATCATTGAGAGAAGAACCCAAACCACTCAAAGTGGTGTGAAATTTAAAAAAAAAAAAAATATCTAAGCATTTGAATGATATGTGTAACAGTTTTATGACAGTATTAACATTTTCAAAAAAGAATTTGAAGTAAATTTGCCCTTAGTGTAAGTTCAGCAGCAGAAATACAAGATAATAGTAGTAGTAGTAGTAGGAACAAATTTCTAGTTAAAGTATATCTAAGTTATTAGATTCATGGTTTTAGAAGAGTTACAGGAGTGTTAATGGTTATATATAAACATAGGTACCATCTACATTCGGTATATATAAATAAGTTATGGTTTAAACATATAAAGGAAACTGACCAATGAATCCTATGAAGGGAAAAGGGTAAGTAGGGGAGGGCAAAGAAGTGGTTTCAAGGGATCAGAATTAGCATGCAGGTTCAGGTCAGCTAATCAGCTTGGCCAGATGAACCTACACCCATGACCATGTGAACCAGACATCAAGACATTCAAGGCAGTCAGCACCTAGTGATATAAATATAAACACAATTCAAATAAGATTATTCTTACCTGTGCAACGCCTCTAGACTTTTTTAAGACAGCAAATTAACTTTGGGTCTGAGTGAGAGTTTCTTTTTTCTCAGAGAATTCAGACTCCAAACTCCGAATCTACAAAGTCATTCCATTTCTCAATCTACTGAAATTAATAAAATAATCAACCTTTCACAAAGGCTTCTCTACCTCTCCTTCCTCTACAACTAAGCTCAAAAAAAATTCACGTAGAGGTTATATCCTTCTTTATAGTATCCTAAATACTCATGCTCTTTTTCAGCTCTGACATTCGTATTTTTCAAGGTGGCTTGCAGTTTCCTATATGTAAAAGAAAAAGAATATTATGGCTTATTTAGCTAATTTGCTTTGTGCTATTTACCTTTTACGTTTTCCTTGGCTAAGGTCAATTGAGTGGGCTTTCTTGAGAGCAGTGTTCCAACCCTGAAGTGACTCTCTCTGTATCTCCAAGATTCGGTCAACAGAGACATTTAGATTTTTTTTAAAGATATTATAAAATAGTTACAGATTAAAAGTAACAAACAAGAAAAGTTTCTTCAAATGGACATGTGTTGTGCATCTGACAGAAAGCATTTCAGAAAATGTGTGTGAATGCCTCAGATTCAGAGTTATATTGATCTTTTCAAGGCCCAATTTAAATTTGTTTTTATTGGAACTTTGATCTTTTGAGGATTTTGGGAAAGTTACTTACATTTTCACAATAATAATTGACTTGAAAATATAAATATGAATGTACACAAAAAGCAGAAGGAATTCTAAAGTATTTTGGCATATTGTTTAATTTTGAGGTAATATGTAAAAAGAGGAATGAAGGGGAAATTTTGGAAGGAAGTATGAAAAGTCAATAAAAGAAGTACAGGAAATCTCTAGGGATGGTACTTTCATGACTGAAGAAATGGATGTGAAGAGAGTGTGAATTGAACACCTCATAATTCTACATAACAGTAGTAGTAAAGAGGGAGGTGATAGTGAAGTGTGAGGTTTGATGGTGGTGGAATAAAATTATTTAGGGGATGAGTGCACTCAGTGCTAGCGAAGTAATAGGTAGAAATTGACAAAGTTGAAGAATGGTAAATCTGCAGGTATAGATAGAATTACTGGTGAAATGATCAAGACCAGAGGCGAAATTGTGATTGAGTGGATATGAAAGTTGTGCGACACAGCGTTTGTGAAGGGTATAGTTCCGAAGGATTGGAGGAGAGCAGTAATAATTAGAATACCTAAGGGTAAGGGAGATAAGGGGAACTGTAGGACCTGTAATGGAATTAGTTTATTGAGTGTTGTAGGGAAGAAATATGCTGGTTTTAGTGACTGACGGACTGATTGGTGAAGAACAAGGTGTATTTAGAAGTATCAGAGGGTGAGTATATCAAATTTTCACATTGAAACAAATGAGTAAGAAAATGATTGAAAAGAATAATAAATTGTATTCAGGTTTTATGGTCCTGCAAAAGGCGTATAACAGGATTAACAGCAAAGTTTTGTGCCATGTGTTGGTATGGTTGGTAAGTACGTATGTTGGTAGTAGAGGTAGTGTAAAAATAAATGGAATGAGGAGTGAATGCTTTAATATTAATAGTAGAGTGATTATTGCATGCTGATTTAGTTTTGTGTGGTGAATCTAAAGAAAGTTTGAGAGGATTGGTAGAGGGGTTTGGTATGATGTATAAAAGGAGGGGTTTGAAAGTAAATAAAAATAAGAGTAAATTGATGGTAGTGGGTGAGGAGAGTCCTCATTGTGAAATTACGTTAGATGATGAGTAATTGGAACAAATATCTAAGTTTAAATATTTAGGTTATATGTTGGCTGAAAAGGCAACGGATGATGCAGAGTGTAGTAGGAAAGTTGTAAATGGTAGGAAGGTAGCTGGTGTAATTAAATCTTAGGTGAATGTAAAGGGACTAAGTCTTGAGAGCGCTAGTGTTAATGTATAGTAGTGAAACTATGGTATTTAATAAAAGGTATAGATCTAAGGTGCAAGCTGTTCATATGAATAATCTTAGGGGCATGTCACGTGTGAGAAGAATTGAAAAATGAGGAATGAACGTGATAGGAAATTGAGCAGTGTGAAGAAGCTATGTAATGAGAGAATAAACGAGTGTATTCTGATGATTTGGTCATATGGAAAGAATGGATGATAGTCGGTTGGTTAAGCTGATGTATAGTGGTGAGTGCTCTGGGAATCATTCATCTCGGAGAAGAAAGAAAAGGCGGATTGAGTCAGTAAAGGAATGTGAGTTTAGCAGAGGCGAAAGATGCATAACAGGAATGAATGGCTGGGTTTTGTGACGGGGTAAGGTTGTGGGCCTGACCCAGGGGATGAAACCCACATTAACTAGATACCACAGTGAAGGTCCATTGCAGTCTTGTGAAGCAGTAAGCTGGATTTTTTTGGACTGCAATGAGCTCTACCTAAAGCGCATGTAGGGGATGGATGACTGTGGGGCTTTCCTTTCGACTTCCGTTATGCTCTTCTACTAAACTATCCTATTTTCCGTGCATGTTACGCATCCCTACCCCACATCTAGTGGGAAGAGAAGGGAGGACAAATAAAGTATATAATTTTATATATCAGACTTGGGTTCAAGTACATTTTGTCAAGTACAAGTAATTTATGAAAACTTGCATATATATATTTTATTAATAAGCATATATATAAAGTTATATATATATATATATATATATATATGCTATATATATTATAAAGATAGAGTTATACATATATTAGAGTATATTTTTTTTATTTTTGATATATATATATATTTATATATATATATATATATGTACGTATATTTATCTTATTACTATTATACTTTCTTTCTTCTTTCTTTATCTACCTTTTTTTCCCAAGATTGGGAGTAAGGTGCGCTACAAGCATCGGAAAAGAAAAGCAGTAGGAGAGTATGACAAATGTCGAAAAGAAAGCCCAGCCTTACCGCCTCTCTGTACCATTACACACAGGAAATCCCGGTTATGACAGAAAATCCAATTTAGAGTTTCATGGGACCACGACGGACCTTCACTATGGCATCGTCAATGGGCGGGGTTCATCCCTTGGCTCCAGGTGGGCCAACCATGCCCCCCCATACAAACCCCTCCCCGCCATTCTCTCCTGGGTCATGCAATTCCTTATCTCGCTCTCTCTGCCAAACCCACATTTCTCTCCTTCTTCAAACATTCGTCACCGGACTCATCCACTTTTCTCTTGGTCTCCCAGCCGGTCGGTTCCCAACACACTCTCCACTATACATCCGCTTAACCAACCGACTATCATTCATCCTTTCCACAAGACCAAACCACCTCAACATACTTTCATTTATTCTCTCATTTACCCCTTTCTTCACACCACTAAACTCTCTCTAAAAAGTTCATTCCTCATTTTATTAACTTTCCTCACACCTAGCATGCCCTAAGATATATATAGCAGATGTATATATATATAGAGCATGAAGGTTGGGTTATATATATATATATATATATATATATATATATATATATAAGTTATGCAAAGGTTAAGTATATATATATATATATATATATATATATATATATCTCTTTACAGTCAATCCACTTTTTTTCTTCTTCAGTCTCCCAGCCGGTCGAATCCCAGTAGACTCACCTAATATACGTCCGTTTAACCAACCAACTATCATCCATCCTTTCCACATGCCCATCAAACCATCTCAATGTGTACTTTCATTTATTCTCTTATTCACACCCATTTCTTGACACCACATAACCTCTTAATACATTGTTCATTCCTCATTTTATCAATTCTTCACACCTAACACGCCCCCTAAGATTTCCATCTGAACACATTGAACTTTAGGATCTATATCTCTTATTCCAGACCATATAGTGTCTCACTACTACACATTAACACAGGATGCAATACCCTCATCGTAAGACCCTAGCGTAATTAAGATTCTGTTAGTTCTCCCTTTTAAAACTAATTGCATTTAATTGCAATTCAGCCCCTCCTTTTCAAGCCACAAGAATCCTTTTCTACTACACCTTGTATCATCCGTTCCCTTTTTCATCCAATAGATCCTAAATATTTAAACTCAAACACTCGTTCCCAGCTGCCCACCATCTAACTTAACTGCACACTGAGGACTGTCCTCACTCACAACCATAACCTTTTCTCTCTTTATCTATCTTTACTTTCAAACCCCTTATACACACCCTGCCAAATTTCTACCAATCTCTCTCAAACTTCTTCAGATTCGTTGGCACAAAACCAAATCATCCGTGATATAATAGGTTTGGCACCCTCCACTCTCTTCCATTCCCATCATTCTAACACCATCCCTCACCCCCACCCTAATTCTTTTCACAACCCTCTTACATACAAATTGAATAAATCAAGGAGACATAACACATCCCTGTCTCACTCCACTATTATTAAACCAATCACTTTCTTTGTTACGACTCCATTTATTCTTACACATGCTTCACTTTATCGTCATACATACTTGATTCCATTTTAGCACCACCACCACCATATATCACTAACACCTGCCATAGAGCTTTCCTATTAATCCTATCATACGCCTGTTGCAAATCCATAAAACCAAAACAATTTATTCTTCTTCTCTCTCATTTTCTCAATCATTTGTTTCAATGTAAAGATTTGATCCACACATCATCTACCGCTTCTAAACGCACCTTGTTCTTCACCAATCAATCCTTCAGTCACTCGACGAACTCTTTCGGCCAAAATACCAGCATATATCTTCCCTACAACACTCAATAAACTAATTCCCTTATAATTCTTACAGTTACCCTTATCTCCAAACACCCTTATATAAGGGTACTGTTACTCCCCTTCTCCAATCCCTTGGAACTATACACTCCATAAACGCTTTGTTACACAACTTCCAAATCCACACACAGTGTTCCATCCACACTCCCCTTACATCCGTTTCATCAGTTACGAAAGCACCATCCCTATTCATTATTCTAAGAAGATTCCCCTTATTCTCATTCTTAACATTTCGCGCTTCATATTCCCTTGTAAGTCCCCATTCATCCTCCTTCCAAACTGTTCATTTACCTCTTTTTCCTCCTAGGTATGCATCTTTTAGTAGCAGCACCCTCCACTCTCTTCCATTCTCCATCATTCTAACACCATCCCCTGCCACCCCCCACCTCTAATTCTTTCACAACCCCCACATACAAATTGAATAACCAAGGAGACATAACACATCCCTGTCTCACTCCACTATTAATATTAAACCAATCACTTTCGACTCCATTTATTCTTACACATGCTTCACTATCGTCATACATACTTTTGATTTCATTTAGAAGCTTACCACCACCACCATATATCACTAACACCTGCCATAGAGCTTTCCTATTAATCCTATCATACGCCTGTTGCAAATCCATAAAACCAAAACAATTTATTCTTCTTCTCTCTCATTTTCTCAATCATTTGTTTCAATGTAAAGATTTGATCCACACATCATCTACCGCTTCTAAACGCACCTTGTTCTTCACCAATCAATCCTTCAGTCACTCGACGAACTCTTTCGGCCAAAATACCAGCATATATCTTCCCTACAACACTCAATAAACTAATTCCCTTATAATTCTTACAGTTACCCTTATCTCCAAACACCCTTATATAAGGGTACTGTTACTCCCTTCCTCCAATCCCTGGGAACCATACACTCCATAAACGCTTTGCTACACAACTTCCAAACTACACACAGGTGTTCATCCACACTCCCTGTTATATCCTCGTTTCATCAGTTGCATGAAAGCACCATCCCTATATTCATTATTCTAAGAAGACTCCCCCTTTATTCCTACATTCTTAACATTTCATGGGCTTCATATTCCCTTGTAAGTCCCCCATTCATCCTCCTTCCAAACTGTTCATTTACCTCTTTTTCCTCCTAGGTATGCATCTTTTAGTAGCAGAAGTATATGATATGAATCGTTGCAGTCAGAAAAAGCCACCCTAAAGGCTCTTTCATAAGGCTGCGATGGACCTTCACTGTGGTATCTCGACAATTTAGATTAATCTCCTGGGCAATGCAAAATGCAACCATACTCCTTCACAAAACATCGCCATTCACTCTATTATGCACCTTTCTTTCGCCCTGCCAAACTCACATTTCTCCCCTTCATTCAGGCATTCATTTACAGACTTCCAATCCACTTTTTCTTCGGACTTCCAGCAGGTCGATTCCCAGCACACTCACTACAATACATCTGCCTAACCAACCGTCAATCACCCATCCTTTCCATATGACCAAACCATTTCAATATACTCTTGATTGTTCTCTCATTTACCCTTACTTCACACACTAAACAACTTCCTAATAGTGTTATTCTCATTTTATCAATTCTTCTCACGCCTAATATGTTTCTTAAGATTAATTTATCCGAAACAATTTAATCCTGAATCTATACTTTCGCATCTCCCAGCAGACCATATAGTTTCATCACACATTAGTACATTAACACAGACAACAACATACCCTCATGCAAAATCTTAGCTCACTCAAGACTTAAATAATTTTTTACATCAGGTCAGGAGCGTAATTGCACTAGCTACTCCTACTCTCTGCATCATCCGTTCCTTTTGTATCAAACATATAACACATATTAAACTCAGATACTTGTCTAAGAAACAATTTCTGTATCTAATATAACGTCAGACAGAGGACTTCTCCTTAATCGCTACCATAACATTACTCTTATCTACATTTACTTTCAAACCATTCCTTTTACACGCTCAGCCAAACATCTTTACCAATCTTCTAAAAACTCTCTTCCGATCCACCACACAAAAACAAATCATCCGCATACAATAAACAGGGTACAATCCACTCTCTTCCCTTCTCCATCATGCTAACACCTTCCCCTGCCACCCCCACCTCTAATTCTTTCATGACCCCCATCCATACACAAATTAAATAACCAAGGAGACATAAGAAATCCCTTCCTCATTCCACTAAATAAAAACCAATCACTCTCTTGCAATTCCATTTATTCTACACACACTTCACTACTGTCACACATACTTTTGATTCCCATTCAGAAGCTTTACCACCACCAACACTATATATCACTAACACTTGCCACAGGGCTTCCCTATTATTCCTGCCATACGGCTGTTGCAAGTCCATAAAACCTAAACCCAATTTATTCTTCTTCTTCTTCACTTTCTCAATCATTTGTTTCAATGTAAAAATTTGATCCGTACATACTCTACCACTTCAAAATGAACCCTGCTTCTTTCACACTCCAACCTTCAGTCACCTGACAAATCTCCTCTCTCCCCCAACCCAGTAAATACCAGCACATATCTTCCCTGACAACACTCAATAAACTAATTCCCCTATAGTTTCTGTACAGTTCTTGCAATCCTTATATCAGGGTACTATTAATGTTCTCCTCCAATCCTCGGAACTATACCCTATAAACGCTGTTATACAACTTCTCTCTAAATCCACTATTCTGACTCACCTACCCTCCATTCTTGATTATTTCACAAGTAATTCCATCTATGCTTGGAGATTTACCATTCTCCATTCTTCAACTCTTTTCACGTCCATTTCATCAGTTACAAAAGCACCATCCCTATTCATTGTTCTTAGCAGATTCTTACTTCCTCATTCTTAACCTTTCGTGCTTCCTTCCAGAAAAGCTTTATTCCCCTTGCAGGGCAGCCTCATTCATCACCTCCTTTTTGCCAAATGCGTTCATTATTACTTCTATTATTATTACATATGCAACTTTTAGTCTTCCTTTTTTCCTCCTTACATAATTCCAAATATCTATCGTTTGAAACCTCATCATTTGCTTTTAGCATATATATATATATACATATATATTATATATATATACAAAAAGATATATATATTGTATATATGGCTATATATATATAAGGTTATTATTGGGTTGTACAAAGAGCAAAGAAAGAGTTATATATGTTGGCTGAAAGAGTTATATGCTATATGCTATATATATATATATATATATATATACATATACATATATATACATATATATATATATATATATATATATATATATATATATATATATTTTAGGGGTGTACCGAATAAAAAATTTTGAGATCTTCCCGAAACCTGAATTAGCTGGAATCATAAAAATTCCGCCAGAACCGGAATTTCATATCCTCCTTTTAATCCATACAAATAAAAACATTTTTATATAACTTTCAACATAAAATCTTATATTTAGTACACCATGCCACCTCATGAACATATGGAAAATCATCATTGAAGAGAATATCTGGAAGTCCAAAAATTTTAATAGTTAAAGGAGAGTTCCTTAGCTTAGAATTCAAGAAACCACAAAAAGAGCAATAGATCCAAGCCGTGAAATAAGTGAGTTTTAATTAAAGTTAAAAAAAGAATTGGCATATCAATGACCCCAAATCACAGAAAATAATGAATTTTATCGCAATGAGTAACTAACTATTCACAGTCACAGAAGAGAAGGGATTCATAGAACTTATTGCCCATTTTCAACCAAAATATCTTATTCCTAGTAGAAAATATTTTGTAGAGAAAATGTTACCAACTTCATATAGGAAATTGAGATCAGCAGTATTCGAGAAGTTATCTAAGGCTGATCAGATATCATTTACTACAGATACATAGAGAGCTAAATAATTCAAATGACTCATTTATTTCTTTTTCTTTAACTGCAATCTCCTGGTTTACCAAAGAGTTTAAAAATGGACTGTGTACTCCATTAAAAGTATTTCCCAGGTTCTCATTCTGGAATTAAAATCACTATGAGTTTTGAAATTACGATGAATAATTGGGAAATTCCTCCTAACATAATCCATTTGATCCTTCCAGATGGAGCATATAACATGAAACTTGGAACTGATTTAGCATGATACACAAGTTTTTCTTGTTTTATTCATAAACTTCAATTTATTAAAGATGCCTTATTTTCTCAAAGAACAGTGTGATTTAATAAAGAAATGTAGGAATATTTGTACACATTTCCATCATTCCAGTTTTTAAGCTGTATTGAACTTAAAAAGAATACAAAGAGATTTGATCCACATCTTGCAAGCCCACTCATGCCAATTCAAGATGTTAATACAAGGTGGAATAGCACATATTTGATTCTAGAAAGAATTGAATGTTTGAAAATACCTCTGCAAGTTTATATTATAGAACAATCAATCATTTAAGCTTTGACTGCTAATAAATGGCAAATACTTGAAAAAAATTCTATTTTGCAACCATTTGTCATGGTTACAGAAACTATAAGGCAAAATCAATTATATCATCAATTATTTTACATATTTGAGCTCTCCAGCATATCTCTCAAACTCTGAGGATGACAGCAGAGAATAAAGAAGAGCTGAAGAAGGCATTAGAGTTTAGATTATGAATAAAAAGGAAGAGAAAGGATCAATAGACGTATATCAAAACAAGATAATTGTTTTAAATACTGTAGTAGACCCAAGATACTAACTGACTTTATTTTCTAATGAAATAAGAGAATTGAGTAGAAAATGGATGCTTGAAGATAAATAACTGGAAGGTAGAAAGTGATAATAGTAGTAGCAGTACAGAAGAAGGTTCCGGCGATGAATCATCTACTATAAACTTAGATTTGCCAAGTACCTCAAAATCATCAGCGAGTCAGTTAGTGTAAGAAGGAAAAAAAGAAAAATCAGTGGCTCTTCAAAAGGTGAAAATTCTTAAAGAAATTGGAAATTTTTTTTTTACCAGAAAATCACTTCTAATCTGGGAAAAGAAGATTTCAGTTGGTGGAAAGTAGAACAAAAGCTAAATTCCCAAACATATCAGTACTAGCCCAAAAATTGCTCTTCTTTCCAGTCTCCTCTATATATTCAAGAGAAATTATTTTCATTTTCAGAGCATAAATAAGTATTAAGAAATGTTGGGCCAGCGCCTCAATAGCAGAACAGTTTTTCATTAATCATCAATTATCGACAGCAAAAGCGTTTAAAGAAAGTTAACTCGAGAGAGTATATATAGTAGTTATTTTATATATATATATATATATATATGTTATATTATATATATATATATATATATATGTTGTTATATATTATATATATATATATATATATATATAAAGAGTTATATATATATATATATATATATATATATATATATATATATATATATATATATATATACATATATATATATATAAAAAGTTAACTTTCTTTTTAAACACTTTTGAAAACATTGATGAATTGTGGTGAAGTAAAACTGTTCACCAATATTAAGTGATATTTTTAAACGTTTTTCTTCAAATATATTTACTGCTTCTGAAAATGAAAATATTTATATATAAAAGGTTAAGAATGAGAATAAGGGGGAATTGCTTTCAGGAATAATGAGAATAGATGGTGCTTTTCTTTGTAACTGATGAAATGATGAGGGGAGGAAAGAACACCTCGAAAATCTGCACAATATTAACAGTAATGATGAGTTAGT
>JABUQX010123283.1:95000-103835 GCA_015478945.1 Trachelipus rathkii
ATTATTCTATAGCTACATGAAATTTCAACAGTGCCTATTCCTTTAAGAAAATCCATTAGATTCTGGAACCTAGAGTAATTAAGCATAATTTGAATACAAAATATAGAATTAATTTTTGATTGGGAGTCTGGTATTTTTCTGAGAAAATTCAAATTCCAGTCTATTCCTTATGTATTTCTGATTCCAAACTCCAAATCTACACCAATAAATAATCTACTGAAATTAAATTAACAATTAACGTAAGGCTTACCTCTCCTTCCTCCACAACTGGGACTTTAAAAACAAATTTATCGCGGGTTATATCCTCTTTTTCATTATTGAAATACTCAGGCCTTTGTTCAGTTTCACATTTGTTTTTCATGGTGGTTTCTGGTTTACTTTCCTATAGAAAAAAATGTATTAATAATAAAAAACAAGCTTAATTGTAATTTCTTTATGCTATTTACTTTTTATTGCGAGTTCTATAGAGAGTTTTCTTGAGAGCAGTGGTTCCCAAACTTGGTAGTGACTCTCTGGTGACCTTTTTTGGTCAACAGGAGACATTTAGATTTTTTTTTATAGATCTTATAAAATAGTTACAAGTTATATGTATCAGGAAAGAAAAGTATTTTTCAAATGAGAATGTGTTGCGCATCTGACAGTAAAGCATTTCCGAGAATTTGTGAATGCTCTGCAAGATTCAGAGATGCCTATTGACCTTTTCAAGGCTCAATTTTAACAATATATACTTTTTATTGAAGATATTGAAAACTTACTAATACATTTTCACAATAACCTTTGAAATAAGTAAATATGAATTTAAAAATAACAAGAATTTAAGGTTAATTTACTGTATTATGTTTAATTTTGGGGCAATACGTATAAGTATTGAAAATATTATATTGAACCAATTCAAATGAAAAATAAAAAATAAATTATATATTATATATAATATATTTAAAGGATTTAATGTGAAAGAGCAGAGCAGATATGTATATATATATATATATGAGTATATATATATATATATATGTTATATACATATTCCTTTCTTCTTTATCTTCCTTTATTTTCCTAAGAATGGGAGTAAGGTGCGTGACGAGCATCAGAAAAAGAAAAAGCAGTAGATATTAGAGCATAGTAAGTCGAGTTAGAAAGCCCAGTCTATCGCCTCTCAGCACTATTAATTGAAGCGAGAACTCACGTGCAGTCAGAAAATCCACCCTAAAAGCTTCTGGGACAGCGATGGACCTCACTATGGTAGATCGTCAGTGTAAGGGTTCATCCCTTGGCCCAGGCGGGGCCACAACCATACCCTCACAACCCCCGCCATTCACCTCTGTTATACACCTTTCTTCTTTCGCCTCTACCAAACTCACATTTTTCCTCTCCTCCTTCAGACATTCGTTCACCGGACTCAATCCACTTTCTCTTTAATCCCAGCCGGTCGGTTCCCAAACACCCTCGCCACTATACATCCGCTAAAACCAACCGACTGACATTCATCCTTCCACATGACCAAACCATCTCAACATACTTCATTTATTCTCTCATTTACCCTTTTCTCCACACCACACATCTCTCTACTAAGTGCTCATTCCTCATTTTATTGATTCTTCTCACCCACCTAGCATGCCCCTAAGATTGTCCATCTGAAACACATTGAACTTTTAGATCTTATACTCTCTTATTCCAGACCATAGTCTCACTACCACAACACAGGTAACAACATACCCCTCATGTAAGACTCCCTAGCACCTTAAGACTTTAGTCCTTTAGATTCACTCCGCCAACGATTTAATTCTGCACCATCCAATCTTCCCAAGGTTATTCACAACTTTCCTCTCACTACACCTGCATCATCCGTTCCCTTCTCATCCAAACACATACCCTAAATATTTAAACTCAGACACTTGCTCCAGCTGCTCACCATCTAACATAACTTCAAAACTTCGAGGACTGTCCTCACTCACAACCACATCCTTACTCTTACATTTACTTTCAAACCCTCCTTTTACACACCTCAAGCCAAATCTCTCTACCAATCCTTCTCAAACTCTCTCTTCAGATTCGCCCACAGAACCAAATCATCCGCATATAATAGCAGGTAGGGCACCCCTCCACTCTTCTCCATTCTCCATCATTCTTAACACCTTCATCCCCTGCCATCCTACCTCTAATTCCTTTCATAAATCCCATCCATATACAAATTGAATAACCAAGGAGCATAACACATAACACACCCCTGTCTCACTCCGCTATTAATCCTAAACCAATCACCTTTGACACCATTTATTCTTACACACGCATCACTATCGTCATACATACTTGATTCCATTCAGAAGCCTACCACCAACACCATATATCACTAATACCTCCATAAGCTTCCCTATTAACTCTATCATACGCCTGTTACAAATCCACAAACTTAAAATACTATAATTCTATTCTTCTTCCTAATTTCAATCATTTGTTTCATCAAAGATTTGATATATATATAGCAGCATATATATATATATATATATATATATATATATATACATATTACTAAGTTATATATATATATTATACATATATATATATATATATATATATTATATATATATATATATATATATATATATATATATATATATATATATATATATATATATATATATATAATATATATATATAAATATTATTAGAGTTATTATTATATATATATATGTATAAATATTATATATATATATATATATATATATATATATATATATATATATATATATAAGGGAGATATTGATCATGCATCCGTGGTGTCAATTGGCAATTCGCTATTTTGATTTTGGTAATGTTTATCCTTGAAAATGTTTTTTATACAGTCTGGACGTTTTCAACCATTTTTGATCCAGCCTGTCATAGTATATATTATTTATTATATGGATGTAGTTATGATAAACCTTGGCAATGATTCAGATACTATAATTATATATTTTTCTAGTATCTTGTTATGATTATATAGTATTTGATAAAGTATAAAAACTAATAAAAAACATAGCCACCAGAAGCACAGATGATTGTAAAAACATAGTTGTGCTCAAATTTCATACACAAAAGACGTTGATAAGCCTTTCTAGCTGTCTCAAAGGTCAGTGCTACAACCTTATTTAAGTTTTGTTAATTAATGACTGTAAAATTTTGTATTAATGTTAAAGATAGTAAACTTGACACTTTGTTACAGTTTACTGTCTTGTTGCTGGAAGGCCATTGACATCCCTAGTTCCCCATTTTGAGAAACCCCTCTTGGATATACCAGGGTAGGTTTCTTATCATACATAGATCTATATTGTTGTACTTTAATTGTCAGATATATAGATGAATAGTAAAGTTCAAATACCAATTACTGTTTATTTTAACAGGGTTCCGGACTTGGGATTCATCCTGAATCCTTTACTAGATTTTTGAACTGGGATTCATTCCTGAATCCATCGTTGTGTTTTTTTATCCGGGGATTCATTCCTGAATCCATCGTCTTGTTCTATATCAGGAGTTCTTTCTGAGCCCATTTCTTCGCTGATACTCTTGAGTGAAGATTCATTAGTGAATCTTTTCTCGGTGCTATTTTGAGGTATGGATTTCCATCCTGAATCTTTTCTTCGTGGAGTTGTCTATGAGTTGTGATTCCTGATCTTTCTCCCGCAAAATCGAACGTTGGTTCGGCCTGAGTCTTCTCCCTGGTAGTACTTCAGCAGAGTTGTGATTCATCCTGAATCATACTCCCCACTTGGAACCATTCCTCCAGTCAAATTCAGTTAAGTCATCATCTATTCACAATTGTTGAGTCTGGATTTCTTATTCTCCCTTGATTTTATATGCATGAGCAATATTTGGAAGCGTTCGGTTTCCACTCTCGTATCTGATCCTAGAGCTGTCTGTGCTCGTGTACATATTTTATACATTGGATACCTTGAACTTATCATCCAATGTGTATTAACTGATTCTATTTAATCATAATCCTTTTATTCGTATATTGTTGGGGTTGGACTGTGGTATATATTAACTTTTCACAGACCTCCCACTATATTCAACTGAGCAAATTTAGTAAAGATAAAACTTTTTACGGAGTGTCACTATCCTTGATTTTGATGCTTTATTATTATTATTATTATTAATCTTCAATCTGGTTAAGCTTCGAGAACTTTATCGGGTTAAACATCGAGAAAGCTCCGGGAAACGAGCTAAATAATTCTACATTTTTCTCTGGGTAAAAATCTTAGATTGTTATCAACATTTTATATATTATCAACGTTCACAATCCTCTTCGAATAGTCATTCAAGTAAGCAGGCCTACGGAGTCCCACGACTAACTTCCTTACGGAGAAACCTAACCTGCTCCGTATTACCCCTGATGGTGTCAGGTGGTTGCCTGTGCTTACTAGACATTCAATCCACTTCTTTTTGAACACCACAAACATATAATCTACGTTGTATTTATATTTTGACCTTCGAAATCTTCTATTTCTTTGATCTTCGACTTACGAGAAAGAGCGGAGAGAGGCACCTTCCAGTCGGGTACGCTTGTTGTCCCAGCGTGCTTTTCTCCGTGCATAGATATAGAGAGTTATATATATATATATATATATATATATATATAAGGTTATTAAGAGCAGCAGTAGTTAACACAGCAGCATATATATATATATATATATACTAAGGCTGTACACATGTTATTGCTGGGCTGCCGCCAGCTGTACGCCAGCCGCTAGCTGCTGGCTAGCTGGCTGGCTGCGCCGCTGCCTTCCGCCCCGGCCTCCACTCACTTGGAGGGCCACACTGCTCCAGGTGGTGCCGCCATGTTTTGAGCGTAATCCACAACGCACGGCAGCCACGCAGGTAAGCCGGAATGAAGAGGTGGCTGCCTGATGAAATGCTACTAGACCCCGTTGCTGGTGCTCAAATGTCCTGTGTGTAAATGCAAAAGACATCTGAAAGTAAGTGGTGGCGCAGTGTAGTTTCTTTTCAAACAGTTCAGCTTCCGGAACTATAGATAATACGTCAGTGTTAGTTTCGCATAATCCCGATCTGCTGTGGCGAGTGGAACAATTTATCTCTTTCGACAGCGGCGCGCCTCTCTTTTCAAACATAAGTAGGGGGCTAGCAGCGTGCAGCGCCTAGCGGAACTCAGTTGTCAGTGCTGCTTTGTGGTACGCAGCTAAATATGTTTGTTAGCAGCATGATTTATTATTTCATGACTTAAGTTAAAAAGAGCGTGTGTGATGATGTGTGCAAAACAAATGGCCAGTAAAGACTGTCAACATAGCTGAATAGGGTATATAGTGGGAGGTATTTTAGTCTCGTACAATGGCAGAGTGCTGGGAGAAAATACTCGGCACACGGTAGCATGACTCTCTCTGTGCCTTCTGTGGCGAATGAGTCCCCACCATCCTCCAAGGGCAAGTGAGTCATGGGTAAAGCCGTATTTGTAAAGCCTCCTGGTCAAAGTGCGCAAAATAAGCCGTGACGAGAAAAAGGCTCTCTGGGCGCAACCCAGACAATTCTGCTGGTACAAAAAGTTCTTCCTGCGCAGATTTGTAATTTTTTTGAGTTAGATTTTGACAGTGCTGGGAACCATGTGGGTGGGGTAGTTTCATTTGTTCTGGAGAATTGCTTATAGGTGGTGGTGAGGTGTGTTTCGTCACCAGAAGTTGGGAAAGGCAGGTCAGAGGTGCTTAGTTTCCGCTGAGTTGATGAGGTGATTTGGTTGATGTGGGGGGAGAAACGTCATGAGGTGTCAGGTAAGTCCTAATATTTTGGAGGTTTGTTTAGGAGGCGGGATTGTTCATGAAAAACTATGGAGTGAAGATTGGTGGCGGTCTGTGGTTAAGAGAGTGATGGAGGATTTGAGGGGAGGCGGTCATTCTATTGGAGAGTAACCAAGTTTCTAGAATTGTTGCAAGTATTCTTGGGGTGTGAAGAGTGGCTATATTAACGTCTCTAGATGTTGGGAAATGAGGCTGATATCATCTGCGTATGTGATAAGCTTGGTGGATTGGTGGGTAGATGGGCAGGTCTGCTGTGAAGAGATGATTGAAGAGGAATGGAGAGAGAATGGAGGCTCTGTGGGACGCCATTTTTGCAATTTAATAGAGTAAGTAGATTGTTTTTTGTGAGAACTTTTGGCAAACGTTATGAAAATTGTGGAGTTATTGAATGTTAGTTTTCTAGGGGACGGCGATTTTTTGTATTAAGAATGTAGAATAGTGTCAAAGGCTTTATTGATGTCGATTGGTAAGTGAGAATGGATCTATGGGATGGAGGAAGCCATTGATGATGTGTTGGGCGAGTAAAGGTAATAATAGTGGAGTGGTTGCTCTTAAAGCCATGTTGGAAATCTGGGAGGGCGTATTTAGGAGATTTTATTAATATTAATTTCTCTGTAGCGGTTTACTGATGGAGAGAGGAGAGATTAAGTGGTAAGAGTGAGTTGGAGTTAGGTCTTTTTAGACTTGAGTTTTGGGAGTATGAATGCTTCTTTCCAGATTGAGGGTATATAGTTGCTGCTGTGATCTGTTGAAGATTTCTGTGATAGCATGAAGTGCTTTTCACCGAGGTGTTTTAGATGTAGGTTGGAGATTGAGTCTGGTCCTGTCGCTGGTGAGTTCTGTGGGCTTCCTCCATATATAGATAGAGTATAGTTATATGTATATATATACATATATTATATATATAAGTTATATATATATATAGTTATTTGGGAGTATATATATATATATATATTATATATATATATATATATATATATATAAGGTATTATATTATATTACAAGGCTGTTGCATTAAGGTCATACAATTACAGAGAGCATATATATATATATATTGGCTGGGTTACTGGTTGTTATGCAGTATTACAATAAGTAAGGCTGGCTGGGCTACATAGCTGGGGTATAGATATATATATATATATATATATATATATATATATAGTTATATATGTTAATATGTTACATACATAAGGTTGTTAGTGCTATGCAGAAGGTTACTATGTTATTAAGTTATTACAATAAGTTGCTGTATACAAATACATACATATATACATGCATACGTTGCTGAGTTATTAGTATATATATTATTATATATATATATATATATATATATATATATTATATATATATATATATATATATATATATATATATATATATATATATATTACAAAGTTACTTTACCAT
This sequence comes from Trachelipus rathkii, assembly GCA_015478945.1. Classification (NCBI taxonomy): domain Eukaryota; kingdom Metazoa; phylum Arthropoda; class Malacostraca; order Isopoda; family Trachelipodidae; genus Trachelipus; species Trachelipus rathkii. The sequence goes on from JABUQX010123283.1 coordinate 102,188, forward strand.
CAATTTGGTTTGGGGAAAGATACTATGTCATTAAAAAATTCATCGTGGTTATATCCCTTTTCATTATTGAATACCTTAGCCTTTGTTCAGTTTCATATTATTTTTTTCTTGGTATTGCATACTTCATGGAAAAATGCATTAAATACACAACAAGCTTTTCCAGGGCTTATGCTATTATTTTTAATAAGAATTACAGCAGAAGAGTTTTGAGTATAAGTGTTCCTGTAAAAACTTGGTGAAGAATTTCAAGACCTTTTTTTTTATCTAATGTATTACTTAGATTTTTATGATTATCTTATAAAGGTTATAGTTATACAATAGAAAAAGAAAAGTATTTTTTTCAAATGAGAATGTGTTGGCATCCGATGCAAAGCATTCCGAGACCAGGAATGCTCAAGATTCAGAGATGCTCATTGACTTCAAGGTCTGACTTTAATAAGAGTGATGATTTTTTATTAGAAGATATTGGAAACTCTAATTAAATACATTTTCACAACACAACCTTGAAATAAAAGTAAATATGAATTCCTAAGAATAGCAAGAAATTTTCTGGGTGTTGAATTTACCGTAGTATTATGTTAATTTCAGTTATGGGCTAAGGTAAAAGGGTATATTATATTATCCACTGTAAATGAAATAAAAATGGTCACTGGTTGGTAAGAGAGGGCAGGCAGAGCAGCAGCAGTAAGGTTATATACTATAAGAGCAAAGATATATACATATAGCAGGCAGGTAAGTAGTGGAAGTGGTGCTATGGCATATATATATATATATATATATATATATATCACCCACCTCCATTCCCAAGACAAGACACAGAGTTGCGTGGGCATACACCTAGAAACAGAATAGTATTAGAGAATATGACGCAAATCGAAAAATAAGTTTCCCCAACCCCCTTACCGTCTCCTTTATACCCTAATTGAGACTTCGTGTCATTCAGAAAAAATCCACCCTATGGCTCAAGAGAACGAGACGATCCAACCCTGTAGACTCGTCACGTGTTCATCCCTTCTCCACAAACCACAAGCACTCTCAATATAAAACCTCTGCCATTCAATTCTATTGGCGTACCTTTGCCTCTGGGTGCTAACCTCTATTCCTTCCTCTCCTTTCAGGAATTTCTTGCCAGACTCAACCACTTTCTTCATCAGTCTCCCAGCCAGTTGGGATTCCCAAACAAACTTCCACTAAACATCAACTTAACGAACAAACTGGCTATTCTTCTCTCTTATCATCATCACTTTTTTCCATTTTACATAAACCATATCAATTACTCCCATTGCTATTCTCTCTTTTACGCCTTTCTTTATCTCCACACAAAACCTCACGAAGTCTTCCATTCCTATTTGTATCAATTCTTCCACACCAATAGGAAGGTAATATACTAAGTGCAGTAACAAGAACCGAGAAATTTAACTTCTTAGATATTCCTGTTGCGCCCTGAAAGCAAATAGTGTCAACATTACATTTAGTATGTAGAGTAGCTTTAATTCCTCAACAGACTGAACATAGCACGGTCGCGCGGTCGCTGCTGAGCTGGCTGTATCAATCCCTACTGAAGGGCGCACGAAAACGCATAGCAAGTTTCACTTATGGTTGCTAAACACCTCCATCCCATGATAACTGTGAATCATATAGGTACACG
>JABUQX010123284.1:0-10000 GCA_015478945.1 Trachelipus rathkii
TCTTGATTTAATATCTACCAAATATTATATATATATAATTATAGTAAATTAAACTATATATAATATATATATTATATATACCATATATACACTATATATTAAGTATATTATATGATAAGATATATATATTACTATATTAATATATTATATATTATATTAATGATATAATAATATATATAATATTATAACTATATAATATATATAATATACTATATTATATATTAAGTATATATGTATATGAACATAATATAATATATAATTCATATAATATTAATAAAACCATATTTAATATATAATTATAATAATAATATAGTACATATACTATTATATTATATATTATATTATATATACATACTAATATTATAATTCATTATTATATATTAATATTAATTTTATGCGTTATAATCACTCTCAAGAACAGAGATATTACATAATATATATATATAATACGAATAATTATCTATCTAACTATATATATATATATATATCCATATATATTATATATATATAAAATAATATTTTCCTATAATATATATTATATATTTATAATATAATATTAATCTAAAATATACTAATATATACTAAATGATCACCCATTAATATATAAATATACTTAATAATTATATATATAATTTATATATATAGATAATTACGCTATAAATATATAAATGAGCATGAAGATAGGCCTAATAAGATAGTATATGTCATGAAAAAAAGAAAAATTCAATATACCTCCCTCGATTATACCTGACTGATAAAATTATCTCTCTCTGCTCTTACTATCATCATATCATAATATATATCTCTTACTTAGAATCTTACTATCTCTCTTATCTATCATCTCTCTCTCTCATCTATCTCTCTCTTCCTCTTATATATATAGTATAATAATTAAATATACTATAACCGAGCTGTATAACGATAGCAATTAGCATTCGAACTCTCGCAGAGTCGAGGCTTTACCATTAGGATTTACTACTTTAGAATGATCTTGGAGAGATAGACATAAGACTATTCTATAATGGGTATGGACAGGGTGCGTCAATAAATATTTCAGAAGGGAGGCAGAAAATTGATTATCATAGTGATGAGTAGACTCTATAAATTTAAAATTAGGAACTGATGGAATAAGTGATACTAACACACCTACCAGCAATACGCTCTCTAGACCAAGGACACTTCTATTTACTTCAGCATAAGTGACAGAATTTGTTGGAAACACTATGATTTCTAGTAAACAATATATACATATTCCTAAGTCTTTGCCGCTTGTAGAGCCGATAAATTATAAGAATTAGGTGGGGATAAATATTATTAGAGAGAGAGTCAAATAGAGCGTACAATGATATACCTACTTAACTGCTTATTAATTTGAGGACTAATACTAGATCTTTGGATAAGTTAATATGATATCATCTTGTCCTATGATTATATATATAATAATACGTAGTAGGAAATGATGTAAGAATGATGGAAAATGTATGATGATTTTTGTAAAATATTCATTCAATTTTTTCTAATAATATTATATATAATATAAATATCTTTTTGTAAGGAATATATATAATACTAGTTAGTATTTAATATATTAAAAATATTATTTGTAATATCGCAACAATGGTTAAGTAGAAGAGTAAGACGTGACGTGAACGTAGCGAGTAACAGTAGCAGATGTGCGGAGACTTGCGATAATATGCAGGAGTATTGATGTAATCTGAATACTTAAATTTCGACGGCAGTCACGTACATCAAGCGTAAGCGGACTATACGGTTTACTCGAGAGGGTAGCGAATGATAGTCGTCAATAGCTGAGGACATACTCACTTATAAACCGGCAAGTGAGTGACTCCACACTACATGAATATTTATTTTATACAACTACTACTTCAAACTATATAATCATATATTATTATAAATATATTATATAATCTCATCACTAGTAAAAACATACATAATATTAATATATATAAATATATAATAATAATATAATAAAATAGGAAAATATATAATATAGTAATATAATAATAAATTAATAATAATTAATATAAATAAATTATATAAACAATAAATAATAATAATAATAATAATAATAATGCTAATAAATATAATAATAATAATAATACCTGATAAATAATAATTAAATTAATAATCAATAGCAACTACCTTGATATCTGAGTGTGTGGATGTGTAGATGTATATGTGTCTCCTTCATGAAAGTTGTGAGAAAAATCTAGAAAAATCTACTATGACACTACAATATAATAAATTATCTTATCATAACCACAGAAAATAGGAATAGAGTGAGTATATATTACGAGATCTAGTAGACTATAATATTGAGAATAACATACACACTCTCAGAGACGCGCAACATATGCAGCACGAGAATGTAGAAAAAAAAAATAGAAATAATATAAAAAAAAGAAGATAATAAAGATAAAAAGAAAGAAAATAAGCGTCTTCCACATATGAATAAAAATAGGGTGGGCGCAGCGAGGTAACGACTTCTGTATATATACTATTTAATAAATACATTAAATATAATTATAATTTCTATATGTAAAAAAGATGATATAAACGTAATAGACTAAATTAATGAACACTGTTGACTTCATAGCTAATCCTCTAACAACCTTATTAATGCCACGTTATAAATTGCAGGATCTCTTCCTTATTAATTATAATATATAATACTGATTATTATATATTAGTATAATCATATATTTGAAAGCAGCGTATTAGGCGTTCTACATAGGTAATTAATGGTAGAAATAAAAAAAGAGTATAAAAAACATCTTATTATTAATGTTAATTACTGTGAGATTAACAAGTAAGTTTCAAGGAAACCCTCGAAATAATGGGACCTTCATGGGGTTCAGGCCCTTTCCTTGAGAAGGGTGTTTTTAGATGGTGTTCAACAGATAACTATAAAATGAGATAACGATGACAAATAATGTACTTTCAAGTTGCTATTCTTTCTCTAAAAATAATAAATGATTAACGTTGTCTATTTCTTTCTCTCTCCTTCTCTATCCTATCTCCCTATCCCTTCTTCTCTAAGCTTATTATTCTTCTTTCTTCTTTTGCTTCTTCTAAAATAGATGATGAAACTTTGAAACTCATACTCAGTTTATGAAGAATATCGATTGTGACCCTTTTTTTTTGCATATAATACACTCTTTTATCATTCTATTTGGAATATTTTTCGTCAAATCATTAATTCAGGCCATTTTTATGATAGTACATCTTTTGTCCTCATTTCATTATCTATATTTCTTCTCTCATCTCTACTTATTATCTTCTGTCTTTCTCCAGCACTTGAAATTTTCTTATATCTTATGTTATCTGCCTTAAGTATAATTTCATCTATATTCGTATTCTAAGAAATAAGTCTATTTGAATATCAAACTTTTAACAGTTTCCTTACATATATAATATATCTCATTGTTTACCTATAGTGCCATATAGTCATAAAATTACCTGTTCTTCCTTCCCAAATTTGTCTACTTTAATCCTCGATTTATGGCGATACATTGAACAAAGAATTCCTTCTCTCATTTTATGCTTTCCTTAATTAAGGAACAAAATTTATCTAGCTGTGTTAGAAAAGCTTTAAGGTCTATTAGTTATCATACTTTAGAAAAATAGTTTGTCTTCTGTTGAAAACGATTATGTATCCTCACTACTATATCTATAATATATATACTACTATAATATTTTTACGTCTATATATAATATTTTGTATATATACTATATATATATATACTCACTATAATATATATAATTAAAATACATAATACTCTACTAATAATAATCAAATCAATAATAATGATATATATAATCACATAATAATTAATATAATGATAATATTCCGCTAAGAACTATGAAGAGCTAGGGGAAGGGATACAATGGGGTTCATTCATGGACAATTCCCGACGCTTTCAAACAAATTCAAATTTAGTTAAGCCTCTTTGCTTCCCATTGCTTTCTTTCTCAACTCTCTCTGTGTAGCTGCACTCAGGTACCTGAAACAATAATGACGATCGCAGCAGCAGCCTGCACTGAGTTTTGCATCAGTTGACACTGCGCATCAATAAACCACTCTTCCTCTACACTAATCTAAACATGTCAACGACGGAATTAGGCTTGAAGGGTGTAGGGCGGGGCAACAACTGCGGTGCGTGTATGCTCGGTATTGACGTCATGACGAGTGCGGGGCCTAAAGCCGCGTGTAATCGCGGAATATACACGCTACATTTAAAAAAAAATAATATTCGGAATAGATTAACACATTTATTAGTTATTTATATTATCTTATTATTAAATTATAAATTAATTAAATAATAATATTTTATATTAATTCGATAACATTAAAAGCTTATCGAGAGCTTTTTTCGTCGATAGAAGGGTAGAAATTTCTGCATTCTAAGGGTAATTTAAATAAAAAATATTTATTAATTTATTTATTAATTAATTAATTAATTAATAATTAATTAATTAATTAATTTAATTTAATTCGAAAAAAAGCCTTCGTTTTTTTATCATTCGTCGATCATGATAGCTGGAAGAAATATCTACTCAAGCTGTGTATGACTTCACTCTCCGCACCACGGTGATTAACAATACCCTTCAATGGGCAGGGCGATCGAGCGTATCTTATCACGCTAATTAATTATGCTTTTCCCAACGAGCCCCGTCTGGAGAGAAGGATCTGAAAACTACGTGCTGCGTGCGATTTGCAGAAAACTCTTGTCGTACCAACTGCCGCAATATCAATTGAAGTTTCTCTCACAAAACTAATTTTCGTGTGGTAAACTACTCAAGAGATCAAACCTTGATCTGCAAACCTGGTTCGTCATCGATACGACCTCTCAGTCCCATCGTGTTAAGAAGCAGCGTTTCTCAAAGTACTGAGAAAAATGCCCCCTTAGGGTCGAGCGTGGCTTGTCACATGGTTGACCTATGGATATAGCAGTAGAGGGCAGATTTGGTGAAGTTATTGGGAAAATTCAGTTGCTCCTTGATCACTTCAACATTTATAAATTTTTTAGTATCCTTGTATAAGCTTCTTTTCCTCAATTTCACATACCAGAGTTAAGCCTCACATTGAAGTCCCTCTCAGCTCATAAAAGTCTCCACAATACTTGATTTTCTCTTTCAAATTCCTTATACGCAAAGGCAAGCATCAGCGACGGATGAAAGTTAATAAAAGAGAAAAAGCTGGTGAATTCTTTCCGAGAATCTGCTCTCCAAGGAAGTGAAAGAATCCAGGTATGATATTAGAATAGTCCTCATCCAGTATTCTATCGGTGGTAGCAGGAGGATTCGAGCGATGTTTCTTGCAATCCACACTCATGGTGGCTGAAGATCAACCATACTGAAGAGTTCTGGTCACCTATTCTGCTTAATCGTTGTAGTAAAATAGTTATTTTTATCAGTACTGTACTTGGCTTATTGCGACAGGGCTGCGTGCCGATGGATCTTTCAACAAGTGATAATCGAAGATTTGATCTTCTCGGCCAATGGATCTGTTCGAGGCATTCAGAAAACGAAGGTATAAACCTTCGAAGACTGTAGAATAGTGATCCAGTGATGGTTGACTTAACGACTCTGCGTATCAGACATAAGTGCCGAATATTTGCTTAATAATGCAGCGTTGAAATAAGAAAACAGGTTTTATGTAGCACAATACAGCTGAATGCTTTTTCTCTTGTAGACAACATTAACTACTTGCCAAGTTTTCAGACCCTGGACTATATCCACAAAATGTGTCATGAATATTGAAATACTACCATATTTTTCTGACCATTGCGTCTCGCAAAACGCTGAAATGCTGCTATCTATTTTCTTCTCAAATTGGGTCACGAAAGAAAATTGGATAATGTTTTAAAAGATGGATACTCGTATTGCGCAGGAATTCAGATGCAGAATGTCAGATCGTCTACTAAAGATTCAGTCGATGACTCCACAATGAAAATATAAAAAAAGAGAAAGCATTTTTTCCAAAACTTTTTTACCAATTTGCACAACAAATCATCATCTACCTATTCCTGAATAACTTCAGATATTGAAAGACCTTTTTTCAATTGCGGGTGCTATAGGACGCCATAGGAGAAATAGAGTTACTCCTGAAACACTTGAAAGACTAATAATTTATAGAGAATATGTTAAAAAAAATTATACTTTTAATTTTTTAATGTTATTAATTGTTTTCAAATTAAAAACCAGAAAACTTGCAGACTTTAGTGCAGTTATTAACTTTTTTAAAACAATTCTTATTAAAAGCAAGCCTTAAGATTAAAAATCAATTTTAAAATAAGAGAATACAATACTCTGAAATTATAATCGAGTAAATATCAAACTTATTAATATGGTCCAAACATTTATATTTAAGATAGATAAGTGTAGATATAAAATATACTATATATAATATTATATATATATTTATTTCTATATATTATTATATTATAATAGGTCAAGGTGAAATAAAAATAAAATGTTATATTATTAGTTTATATATTATAAGAAAACATACGAGTGGCGTAGAGGGATGACGTCGATGATGCACTTAAATAAAAGATTGAGATGTGAGAGACATGGAATAAATATGTATATTTAAAGGTTATTAAAGCTAAGAATTACAAAACTGAAAAAACATTTTGCTTGTATATAAATCGCAGGAATTAATTTGATTTTGAAAAAGAGTTAATGTCATATTTGTCTTTTAAATTAAGTCTTGTAGAAAAAGTCGGTGGAGCAGTGATTCCGAATTGGCGCGGATATTAGTCGGTATATCGCGAATCTGGATTCCCGCATTCAGATGTGTGTTCGTAATACTGGAGTTAGGAGGATTTTGTAAGTCATTTCCAGGATATGTGGTATCACGAGATCTCGGATTCGATATCTCGAAGTGAGTGTCTAAGGATTCGGATTCGATTCGCAGATTCGAAAATCACTCAGAGCGAGTCTCGGATTCGGGACTTCAGAATCCAAAGTTGCCAGAGGGACTTCGCATGCACTGATATATATATATATAATATATCGTCAATATTATATATATATATATCTATATCATAATCTATTGTGTACTATCCTGGTATGAGTAGGTATAATTATTATGATATACCTATTATATATATATATATACCGTATTCATTATGTACTATAGGTATAATATACTTTACTCGAGCGAAGGGTATAGTCTGAGTATATTTGGGTTAACCTCTTTCTGTGAGAGCATAATATATATTATATAATATATATATATATATATATATATATATTCATGCTTTTTAATATTCAAGAAATGTAAATAGTTTTATTTTTTAGAGTAAAACTTTTGCGAGACAAATGACAATTTCACAAAACCAATTTCATTTTTAATTTACTCTGAACCCTCATATTGCTTATTCGTCTAGACTGAATTGGAAATCAATTATTTTTCTACCATTTTGTCCCAAGAAGTAAGTCCTTGTCTTTGCAGGTATTCAAACACACGACTTTTAATGCCATGAAAGAGAGAGGACCGAGATCAAACCTAGAGATGACGTGAAGGAAGATCCGCATTTCAATAAAGAAGTTTTCAAGAACGATGGAGGATTTTTCAGAAAAGGTGAGGATATTTGAAAAACCTTTTTTTTTTATGTAAAATTAACTTGCCATCGGAAATTTTTAAAAAATTATCTTATAATGAGAATTTTTTTGTGTCTCACGAAGTTGAAACCGAAATCGAGTTATTAAAACTTGTCGGTCTTGTGAATTCAATTTAAATTATAATTTAAGTTTATAAATTAGGATTAAATTATTTTAAATAATTCTCAGAACATAATTTATTTCATATTTAATACGTCAGTTACAGTATTTTGCAATTTCATTAAGGAGTAATCGAAGAATTCTTGCGTGAACCTCATTTTTTCTTATTCACTCATTTTGTTATTTCTCTCGTCATTCATTTTGTTATTTCTCTCGTATTCTCTTTTTACATACATCATTTTTGCTCTGTTCCTCTCTTTTCCTTTATTCAATCTACGAATCATTTTCTACTCTTTATTTGTGAGTCTTTTGAAAGTTGTTTTTCTATGATTTCTTTTCAATCAATTTTATCTTGACCTACAAAATTTTCTTCACTTTCATCATGCTTATGCAAGGTTTCCTTAACTTCACTACCATTATTCTAAGGTTGGCTGACGCGCGATTGCTTCATGATTAACTTTGGCACGGTGCGGTAACTGCAGTATTCTGGGATAGTGCGGTGCGTTTCACTTTTTTCTGCTTTAAGTGCGGTGTAGTGCGAAAAGATGATGGATGATGCCATGATGGGGTGCTTTTGAGGTGCTGAAAAATGCGGTGCTCGCTCAACCTTTTTCTATTCTATCTCATTGTTACCCCATTTCAATGTTCTTAGTTTAAAAATTAAATTTCATTCCATTCCATTCCTCAATTAATATTCCAATACTTTACATTCTTATACTTCACTAGTTAATTATTCTCTCTCTCTCTCTCTCTCTCTCTCTCTCTCTCTCTCTCTCTCTCTCTCTCTCTCTCTCTCTCTCTCTCTCTCTCTCTCTCTCTCTCTCTCTCTCTCTCTCTCTCTCTCTCTCTCTCTCTCTCTCCTTCTTTGATAGGAGAGTTCCTGCGACTTGTATATCAGGCAGTCTCATCCTTTTTCCGCTCAACTCCTTCACCCAGACTTAACTGCTATGCTCAATCTTACATGTACTCCGCTGATAAATTCTGGAACATTTTTTCCTCTCATATAATTAGGATGTAATAACAATTGCTTTTATTTAGAGCACTTTTTATTTTCGTATATGGTATAAATATATACTGTCTAGTATATATTTATCAAAACAAATGCATATAATTATTATGTATAGAGTCATCGAAAACCGCCTACCTCACAAACTGATATATATATATATATATATATATATATATATATATATATATATATATATATATATATATATATATATATATATATATATATATATATATATATATATATATATATATATATATATATTTATATATATATATAGATATAAATATATATATATATATATATATATATATATATATATATATATATATCATTATATTCCATATAAAATATGAAGGTTTCTCCACCATGGTTTCATCTTATCTTCTCATTTTTCTAATTTCATTTCTTTCAATTATAAAACAAATTAACGCGAGATTCTCAACTCATTTCCAGTCTCTTTGCAGCTTTTCTCTTCTTCTTTTTCATTCATTATGTGCTTCAAACTATTTCAATCAACTTGTTCCACGCATTCCTCCTGAATATTCATTAATAACACCGATCGAGTCTAAAGTTTCGACGAAAAATTTGCAATAACCGAGGCTATTAATCAGCATTTAATTAATATACACTAAAATCTTCCATGCTCTCAAATTTAATAATTCAATGAATAATAATAATAATAATAATAATAATAATAATAATAATAATAATAATAATAATAATAATAATAATAATAATAATAATAATAATAATATTAATAATAGCAATTTTTCCAAATTCCAAATTCTTTATTCAGAAAATAAACAATTTACATTATTAAGTTTGACATAGAGTTATAATATTTAGTTTTAGCTTAATACAATACTTAATGATATACAATTTCTGAAAGGGGGCTACTAATTGGAACAAAGTGTTGTGTCCTTTGAGCCCTAAAAATAACACAAATATAATTAAATTTAAGTATTGGGTTTAAGGATTGAGCTTAATGTAATCCACAATAACAATTATAATAATAACATTAAGAATAATATTTATAAAAATAATAGGGGCAATTTTAACAAACATAAAAATAATTATAAAGAAGCAGCGTCGCTAAGAGACGCTGGAATGAGAACGTTCCAGCTTGCCTGAAAAGAGAGCTACGTGTAACAACTTTCTCGCGCTGCGCGCAAGTAAGTTGTTACACGGCAAGGCTCGCGCACATTTGAAATGTTTTTATTTTAATAATAATATAAT
>JABUQX010123284.1:15000-17500 GCA_015478945.1 Trachelipus rathkii
TCATGAATGATTTTCTTAAGGACTATTCTAAAATAAAATAGAACAACAGCTTTTTGAACTTTTAATCTAATATTTCGCCTGGCCACTTCAGTCATCATCAGAGACGAATTCTAAAGTAAATTAACAATTGATGAAACAAATTAAATGTTATTTTAATTTAAATATGTAAAGTAACAAATTTAAAAGATTAATCACTATCGTTAAATCTTTCTTTCTCACCTTTCTCACCATCCACCCTCTTAGGTAGAACCAACCTGTTAGGTGTTGCTCATCCAGAAATCCTTCCAGGCATCTCGATCTTCGAATAGTGTTGACCTTTCCACATTCTCCATCGTTTCCCACTTGACACAATCGCCGCCTCCACAGCATCCTTCTATCTTTTTCTCGGTCTTCCCCAGGTCTCGCTCACATAGGTCTCCAATTAAGTAATCTTCGTGAGTACCTACAGTCCTCTATTCTCCTTACATGTCCAAACCATCTCAGCTGGGTTCTCTCTATACATTCAATATTCCTAAAAATCTTGAAATAATAATTATATCAATAAATAGATTCTACCCAGTCAAGCTTAAAAGATGTTCAAAAGATTTCCCATTTCATTGCATTTGATATTGATAACTGGTTTGTGCTTTTTGATTAAGAGAGACTCAACCAGCCTCAATGCAAAAAAATTTCCTGCTCTGCATAGTATGTTAAAATTGGAAATGTCGAGAATGGATCTGAGAGTTTCGTGTTCTTTTTTTTAATATAAAATGTTAAAAAAATAAGCTTGTATCTTTGTTGTAAGACAGAAAGATTGAGAGAATTGGTAGTATACCTGATGTAAGAGCCATTACAGTCATCTTTATTACGATGAAATTGGTATACTGCATGACTCATATTCTCCTTAGTCGCATTAGTTCTTTAAGAAAACATAGCATTAGTTCTTTAAGAAAACATATAAGAAAGTTTTAATGACTTATGCCTTATAGTAAGATCTAAAACTTTTTCCTTTTGAATTAGGTTTCGACTTGACGTGATATTGCATTATTTTTTTTAACTGGTTATTATGCTCATACATAACCATCTACCGTCTTTGATCTGAAAAAGAAAGTCAAACCATTCCTATTATCTTCTGGTTTTTCATCAATTCCTTTTCTTATTTATAAATGTTATTATGATTATATCTAACAAATATTGAGCAGTTATTATTAGCGAGATTCAGTTTAATTCTCGAGAGTTCAGCGTCAAAAAGTTTCTAGTTAGAGCAAATGCAATGCGGTAAGCACTACGCAATAAAGTTTTATTTAGGTGCGATTTTGAATGTTAAAGGTAAATCTGAATTGAAGTTAGTATAAAGATCTTTGTATGTAAATTTATGTTAAACTACGAGTAAGGTTTCTTCAATGTTTTACGAGTGCTTTCTGGATATGCTTTGCGATGATTGTTCACCACCTGATTTATAAAGAAAGAATAAAATTGTTAGTTTGAGAGAGAGAGAGAGAGAGAGAGAGAGAGGAGAGAGAGAGAGAGAGAGAGAGGAGAGAGAGAGAGAGAGAGAGAGAGAGAGAGAGAGAGAGAGAGAGAGAGAGAGAGAGAGAGAGAGAATGAGCGTAGTTGTGAATACTATTAAATATAATTGTTAAATGATATATATATATATATATATATATATATATATATATATATATAGTATATATATATATATATATATATATATATATATATATATATATATATATATATATATATATATATATATATATATATATATATATATATTTTTATTTATTTATTTTTTTACACTTTTTCCCGCTTGAGCGGGGTAGTGGTACGTACAGCCTCTCTCACTCACACCTCCCCTCATCTCGCCCTCACCCACCTCCTCCACCCCACTCTATCTCTCGCCAACACCCTCCTCTTCCTCCCTCATCCCTCCCTCCTCCAGCATCTCCTTTATTCCATCCATCCACCTCCTGGCCTCCCCTTCCTCTCCTTCCACCCCTCTCCGCCTCCCAAACTCTCCAACCACCTTCTGTTCCCCTCCTCCATTCTCACTAGATGCCCATACCATCTTAACATTCCCTTCTCCGCTCTTCCCACCAACCCATTCCTCCAATCACATCTCTCCCTCACCACCCTATTCCTAATCCTCTCCCTTCTGCTAACCCCACAAATGCTCTCAACCCCTTCATCTCAAATACTTCCAACTTCTTCCTGGACCTGGCATTCAACCCCCATTTTCACACCCATACAACACCGCTGGTACACAAATTTTTTCAAACATACTTATCTTAACTTTCTGTGATAACTCCCCCCCTTTCTTCTCTCAGACCACTCAAAGCTCTCATTCCTTCTCCCACTCTATGTTCTATCTCCTCCTTCATCCCTCCCCCCTTACCCAAATCCATCCCTAAATATCTAAAAATCTTTACTTCTTCCAATACTACACCCCCTACTCGAACCTCTAACCCCTCCCCCTCCTCTCTTTCCTCCTCCTCAAACACTAATACTTTACTCTTAC
>JABUQX010123285.1:0-10509 GCA_015478945.1 Trachelipus rathkii
TATATATAAGTAACTATTATGAACTATATATATATATATATATATATATATAATAATATATATATATATAGTATATATATATATGATATATAAAGGGCACGACCAAATACTTCATGGTGAATAAGTACATAGTTGTTAACCAAATTGACACGGAACCGCGCTGTTGTGGGTCGCCACCAATGACTCATTTGCTTTGTCAAACAGAAGCACTATCTTTTACTAATTTGCTTCTCCTTGGCTACGTTCTCTGGTTTCTCTGACTCTAGCTCCTACCATAGGCACCGCGCTCAGGCTCATAAGTGCTTTCACAGCTTTGGGCTCATTTGGCTCTGTCATAATCGAGAATTCTTTTTGTTTTTTTTCTTGTTCCTTCGTTAATATTCCTCTGTCATGCACTCTTGCATCTTTTAGAGTTTTGAAACCCTCAATAAGGAATCTACGTCGTTGAAAACTAGAAATTAACCACCACTATTAAGGTGGGCTAAAGCCCGACAGTGTTTACTAAGTCTGTAAACTGGCACCGGGAGGCAGAACACAGACACCTACAATGACATTTTTGCTTCAGCTTATGAGACTTCTTCTCTTTTCCTTCTGTCTCTTTCTTCGTCATTCTCTGTCATCGTTTAACTCAGTACATATTATCAAGTTTATCAGTGGTCCGCTCACAGGGGGTCCTCCAGGTTTATTTGAGGGCTCTTGGGACCCTCGAAATTCGAGATCTAACAGCATTAAAAACAACTATATATAATGACACCTCCCATTTGAATCAATTTGGACTCTGGGATGCCAGAATTATCAATCTAGCCCGCGGATCCAGGCTCAGGCTCCAGGGCTCCGCGATCAGGCCCTTAGGCATACAGGCTCCAGCTCCGGTTGCAATGTGCGTCCGCCACTTGACTTAACATCAGGATTCTTATTTCATGGTCACACCTCTCTCAGTATGCTACTCATCACCTAAATTATCATCCATCTATGAGCATGTATTGACAGTATTGTAGGGAGGCTCAAACCCCCCTAACCCTTGAACGGGGTGACCAATCACTCGGAAACGCATCGGGAATCTTATCATCTCAGGGACAATCAGAAACCCATTACGGGATCACGCTATGGAGAGCGGCAGTATGTGTCGGGCGGGTGTTGTTAGCATGGTAAAATCCCCAGAAAAAACTCAGTCCATGTCGGTTGGCAGTGTGAATTTTACGGATCTGAGACAGGCTCACTGAGTCGTGTTAGTTCAGAAGTTTTTTATCTTATTAGTATTTTGTTTCCTATTCTTTAATAGATATAGTATAAATGTATGTAGTATAGTGGTGAATAATAAAGAATAAAGGGAATTGGTTATATCTTAAAATGAAAAATGGATTAGGGAAGATAGCCAATGGTAACTCAGTATTCGATTATTTCTAAATCCCGTTCTTACAAATCTTTCAGAAGGGCCCGTCATAGGGCCTATAGAAATAATAATAAATGGAACCTGGGGGATTCCGTTCATGCCTATAAGGGCAGAATCTAACCATTTATTTGTAATTACTGAAGCAGGATTTACTGCATTGTTATATGGGGGAGGACTCCTTTCCAGATATGAAATAGATGGGATATTCATTAATAGTTTATAACAAGTAAGAGGAAGAAGGTTTGGGTGTGTGGTTTCGTGTTAAAAACCATATTCAATTCCTGTGTTAATTTGACTGATTAAAACTAATCCATGGAATGTTGAGTTTGTGTTTGGGTATTAGCATACTAATTAATGGTTAATAATCTTATACAAGATTTAAGGGCGTTTATATATATAAGATTCCGTACGGACCAGAGCTAAACGAATTAGATGAGGAGAGGGGATGTGTGAAATAAATGAAACAAGATACATGCCCAAAAATAAAGAAAAGTAATGTACAAGTTCAGAGGACTGGAAAAGCAGCGTTTTGGTTGTGCTTCTTATGTTAACAGAGATAAGGTATACGTTGAGAAGATTTATTTGAAAGTTATGCCGTTATAGGAGCTTAGATAGCATTCCTGCTCACAAGCTTTTGGATGAGAAGATACTTGCGATAAGGGGTGGCATAAAGAGAAGTTATTTGCGATGAGAAGATATTGTATACTCTCAACATATGTTTATTATATTATTGGGTAGATCATAGTCCAGGCAAACATTTGAGAGAGATTTTGTGGAATACATCAACTGATTGCATCGGATAAAGATGAGATTCTCAGTAATGATTTAGATTTGATTTTATGGACTTCAGCAAAGCTCATTGCTAACAGAGTACTTTCGAACCCCCATAGCCTGAATGTAAGTATCGGGGCACGTGGTACGATAGATGGTACAGGGTTAATCTTAAAATGATGTGGATGAGAAGGCAGTGTGTACTAATGTAAGCCTTCAATGGAAAATAGTGAAGAGTGGTTCCCACAGGGTTCAGTGGGCAATCTAGTTGTGATATCTAATAATTTATATAATATATATATATATTATATAATCTTTTAATTTATATATATGTATATATAATACGATAGAATGTATAAGAATATAATTATATAAATTATATATAATGTATATAATTATAATTATATAGATCCTCGTCACCTCAGTTCACATTGGACCCAGGTTCACAGATCGCTTGATGGGCTCAATACAAGGGTTAAAAATGTTATTTCGGTGTCATAATATGAGCTAGGATTAAATATTATAAATATAAATAAAATCATTTTAGTCTCTCTCTCTCTCTCTTCTTCATCTCTCATAATAATAAAATATAATAATATATATCTATATTAATATATATATATATAAATATTAGTATATTATAATATTATATATAATAATTTATATATATATATATATAATTTCTCAAATCACAAAATGGACGATATTATCAAAATTGCTAAAATCAAAAATCAGCCCCAAGGACTCATTAAGTATAGGGCTATTATGGGATTCAATTAATAGCTTAGGAATAATTTTATATCTTTGAAATAGTATTTTATATTTATATATTTATTAATAATTAATTCTACAATCACAATCAAAATTCGCAATTTATACTTAATTTTTTTTTATTATATAGTAATTAATGATCAAATACAAGTACCAATAAAATAAAATTAAATTTAGAGAATTACATATAGGTATATGGGGCCAGCATACGTATAGTTATGGGTAGAGGGCCACAACGGTAAGTTAGGACCAGGGGTCACATAAAACGTAACGTACGGATCAGTCTATAACGAAGTGTAGGTACCAGGGTCCACATTACGTAAGTTGGCGAAGGTAACATACGTAATAGTACTTTGCAGGGGTTCACAGTAAAAAAGTTAAAGAAGCAGGGTCACTACTTAAAGTTAGGACTCAGGTCCAACTTTAAGTTAGGATAATGGTGCACATAACGTAAAGTTAGGAGCCAGGGGTCCATATAATAAAGTTAGACAGGGGTCCATCGTAAGTTAGACTCAGGGTCCTATACGTAAAATTAGGGAATCCAGGGTCCACATAGAAGTTTAGGTCATGGTCACATATGTAAAGTTGAGCTCAGGGTCACATACTAAAGTTAGGACTCAAGTGTCCACATATTAATGAAGTTATTAGACTCAGGGTCACATACGTAAGAGTAGGACTCAGGGTCCATATACGTAAATTTAGGACTCAGGTGTCCTCAAGCAATTAGGACTCAGGGGGTTAACATACGTAAAGTTAGGACTCAGGGTCCTCATAAATAAAGTTAGGACTCAGGGGTTCACATAAATAAGTTAGGATCAGGGGTCACAAATTACTGTAAGAGTTAGACTGCAGGTCATAATACGTAAGTTATTACTCGGCCACAACATAACAAGTCAGTGAACTCAGATGGGTCCACGATACGTAAAATTAGGAACTCAGGGACACAACTACGTAAATTTAGGACTCAGTAGGTCCACAAGCAAAGAGAGGTTGACATACTAAGTCAGGATTCCAGGTTCTATACGTAAAGTTAAAACTTAAGGGTCCATCATGCGTAAAGTTGGGGCTAGTGGTCCAAATAGTAAGTTAGGGACTCAGGAGTCCATCATACCTAAACTTAGGACTCAAGGGTCAATATGGTAAAGGTTGGACAGAGAGGTTCAGAATACGTAAAGTAGGACTCAGGGGTACATACTGTAATTGTTAGGATCAGGGGATCCCACATAGAATTTAGGACTGCTAGGGGGTCACATTAGTAAAGTAGCGACTCAGTGGGTCACATACGAAGTTAGGACTACGGGTCCAATATTCAAAGTTAGGACTAGGGGTCACATACGCAGTTAAGGATTCGGGGTCACGTGCGTAATAGTAGATCAGGGTCACATACGCGGAAAGTTAGGACTCAGAGGTCCACTACTAAAGTTAGACTCAGCTGGTAGTCCACTAAACTAAAGTAGGAGCTCAGGGGCAATATACGTAAAGTTTGGAGCTCAAGGTCACATACGTATAGGTTAGGACAGGGTCCACATACGTAAAGTTAGGACTCAAGGGCTCCCCTTAAAGTTAAGACTCAGGGGGTCCACACGTAAAAGTTAGGACTCAGGGGTTACATACGCAAAGTTTGGACCATGAGGGTCACATACGTATAGCTAGGACTCAGGGGGTTCACAAGCAAAAAATGGTTTGGAACTCCTGATAAATGAACCCTCTGAATAACCAGTCCTCCTAGAATAATAGGGCTATGCATGGTGAGGGGTGAACTTTAATAATAAAAAAAGACCATGGACTTAAATATAAGTTTCTAAGCCTGCAGAGAACATGACACTCGAGGAAATATGAATATAAAGAATCAAAATAATCTTGATAAACCATTTTGCAGAAAGTGAGAAATGAATGTTAATTAGTAAAAAAAAAAAGCAAGGTTCTTTATTTAGGTTACCCAAATAAAAGATTTAACTGCGATATGAATGGGGATTGGCTTGGGGCTGTGACCAAGAAAAAGATTTAGTTCGTTATAAGCAGTAATTTTGAATGGATGGTAGAAGGGGGTTTGGGAAGCAAGGAAATAAAGCTAATAGATGCTAGTATATATATTATAGCTGCATACGTTAAATAGCAAGAATGTTAAAAGTAAACTGTAAAATGGCTTTGTTAGGCAGACATTTTGATTATTGTGGACAGTTTGAGCAGCAATAAGCTTACTGCTGAAGGTAGAGTATAAAAGAAATAAGGAGCTTGCTTTCTGTATAAAAGTCATTTCATACGAGGGGACTAATCAAGTCTTACAATATTTACATCTTTGAAATATGAGCCAATCAAATCATCATAGTAGACCATGGAGATTGAAGAAAGCATGTAATCTGTTGATGTAAGAAACATTCATTCATTAAAATAGAGTTGTTAATTTTGGAATGGTTTGCGGCTTGCCACAGGAGGTTCTTGCAACATTTAATTAAGAAAGGATTGATAGGTAATTGGTGGTTTGGGCATCATATTATATATTTTATAAGTCAAATTTATGGTTATCTATTATTATTAAGGTAAAACTGTAGTGTAACTATTGACAAATGATAAGCCTCTAATTCGTATCTGTATATTTTGTGCTTTTAGTTTAGTAGCTGTAGGTTGTGTACACTAAGAAGCAATGTGATGAAGGCCTTAGGTATGCGTGTGGGTTTGCGTGAGCATCTGGAAATGGCGATATCTACAGTCTCGACTAGCCCCTGTGGATCTTACTGGTTCTATTACTTTTCATGTCTTTAATGACCATACGGTTCGCTAGAGCATTTTAAAAAAAGTAAAGGAAAATCTTTAGTGTACAAAGGAAGAGAAGAAGAGAGAGGAGAGAGAGAGAGATGAGAGAGAAAGAGAGAGAACGAAGCGTGCTGATTTATAGAAAAGGGTCTGTCATCTTGTATAGCTATAATAATATTTATTGAGATATAGAAGATTAAAATTGCCAAAAGCACGCAATAATAATGCATAAATAATTAAGTATAGTTAACAAAAGATATACAAACGGTGCTCACTTATATAATACCTGATCTTTTCCTGGCGACTATATTTTTAATTCAATTTTAGCAGTAATTCTCTCTAATGCTAATTATGGGTCTATTTTTTATTTGAATTTGAGCTAATATTTATCTCTTATATTTTTAGGCAGAAAAATTATTTTAAATTGAGCAGCATTTTAGCTCTCATAATGTAATGAAATGCCAACGTTTCATCATATACAAGCTGATCTTTAATATTGAAAGACTTTAAGAGTTTTTGGGTCATTTTGAAAATCTTAAACTATTTATTTTGGACATAAGTGTGAAACATTGAAAACTAAGAAAGACAATAAGAAGTCCACATGGCCTTTCGAAAACGCAAGTCAAACTATGAAACATACATACATCATTCATATATCATATACCTATCAAATCTTCTTAGATAGCAAGTTGATTTTGAGAAGTATTGAAAATGAATCTAAATTGAATTTATTAGAATTTGAAGTCATTCAATCATATATTTGTTAGAATAATTTGGAGATACTAAGAGAAATCGAACCGTTTGATGCTCTGAACATATATAATCTATATAATCTATTTGTATAGTATATTAATAGATAGAAAAGATTCGATCCTCATTCATTCCTGTTAAAAACAGTCAATGAGAATCCTGGGTTATATAGAGTGAAGTCGAATCCATTTAGAACTGAAACATATAGGTCTACTGTAGGTCTATACTCAAATTTCTAGAGGTATATTGGTTAATTAAAAATAAATTTGAAACCTTAGTTTCTGTTATAGAACTACCCCGAGTAAAGTCTATTTCCGAAGAATCTAAATCATATTTTGGATCGATACAGCAAGTCATTTTCTCATCTAACTAATGCTAATAATTGTATATTCTACTCATTGTTTATGACAAAATAAATCTCAAATAAAATATTTGTGCATTTAATACAATTAGCATATTTGGTTATATTCGTGAGTCAGGAAAATATATAACAAGACAATATTTCAACTTTTAAATGTGATATAATATAACAAAATGTTACAAATAAATTATATATATTTCATTTATTATATAATATTTCAGCATATTAGACTTTCTTTAGAAGAATGTTACTTTGGACTGCCTTTCGGGTTTTTTCTTGCGTAAAAGGAGGTTCATTCTTCCCTGCTTTGACCTTTACTTGAATTGATAATTACAATTATAGCTGCCGGAACATCGTGTCTCTCGCGTTCATGAAATTGCACGATTCTATGTACATAATATCATGCGGTTAGTATATATTCAGATGGGTAAAACATACTTTCGTGGTTACTAGATGTAACACTAACATCTACTTTACACGAATGTAGCCAGTTATATGAGCCTTTTCAAACTTCGCCTAAATCCGCACACCTTGTATCTTGTATCTTAATCACTATCCAGATTCTTAGTTTCTCCCTCGTCACTCGATCGCACCGGTCTTCGTATCGGAATAATACCTGTAACTTTAGCATACATGCTGATCGACACTTCCCTAGTTCTGAAAGCAGGCAAGCAACGTCATAAGGACGAGCCGTATGTCTCTCACAGCAGCTTTTATTACTAACATGTCTTTCTTCGATTGAGCATGCGTATTCCGCGCACGTCTTTCTCCCTTTACCCTGCTATTATACAGACAGGTAGTATTCTCATTTAGTCTTTTTAGAAAGCCTCTCTCTCACTGATTAAGCACATCACTCTCCATGCCGTGATGGAACGATTGACAAAGGTCCTGGATAGCACTTGATCAACGGAACACTATAATTCTACAGCGAAGAGTCTATAATCCATAATTCTTCATAGGCGAACTCAATACTTTTTCTTTCACTCACACAGAGATCTCTAATTATTCCGTTTGCACTAGGATAGTAATCATTCTATAATCCTGCAGATTTTACCAATTCTTCAAACTTTCTCGAGCGACTAACTCGAAAGGAAAAGAGTATACCTCCCGGCAGGAAATAGATATCCTTCCTTTATCGTGGAGATAAGCTCTTTTCTCATCCCAACAAAAGAGAGCTAGTTACAATTCGTTTGCTATCGCGCAGTCAAAACCCGAAGCTCACTACTGAGTTTTAATACTATACACCCATTTCTAATGGCTTTTTAAAAGGATGATGGGTCAACGGAGATGCAAGCAATCAGCATTACTTGTTCTTTATATCTCTAAAGTGATATGTATTTGGTCGAGCAGTTGATACAGTATCTTGCGAGCTAAAACCCTCTTCTGCCTAATTTCTCCAATTTCTAGCTCCATGTGCTAAGAGCGATAAAAGCGACTGCTAACGCTCTCTCACTAATGTCCAGTATATTTCTTAGAAACCATTAGGCAAGATTCGACTAGTCTCTGATGTCCAACACAACTCACTTCTTAACAACCTCTGAGTCGGCGTATTCTTCTGCTCCGAGGATGAGAAGACGACTTTATATCAACTAATTGGTCACGCCGAATCCTACGCATGTATATGTATCTGCATCTGTAGTCCATCATTCATGCCACACGTCTCTCGCGTCAAAAGCTGTTATCAAATCCAGATTTATTTAGCACGTAGTTGGTTTTTTCTTCTGACACATGACGGATAAATATGCTCATCTCCATCGCCATTTCTTTTGAGTTATTTCTAATCCTTAATTTCCTCACCTTGATATAATTAGATGAGAGGGCCCACTATCGAGTTCATTATATCTGATTCCTGTATTATCATCATTTGCTTTCTCTATGGAAGCCAGGTCGAGGATTGACACGCGAGTAATAGGTCGGCATACAATTGTCAAGTGTTGTGTCCGGTTGTCATACGCCGCTTTTCGTTTAAAATTGTACGCATTTATATGGGCATATACAGCTTTTCGATCACTTGTTATGGTGTCTGTACTCTGAGGAACTTCTCGACAACATTGATTACGCTCGATGATATAATCTAAGTCTGTTTCAACTATTTCGCCTAATTTATTTCAAGTTCTATCTCTATCATTTTGAGGCAATCCTTTCCATGTAGAGCACTAAGCTCAGCAGATTCGTCTTTATATCTCTTGTCATTTGCTAGCGCAAGCTTTGACACCTGGATGAGACATGCCAGATATGGAGATTCTCGTAACACAGATACTCTGAGATCTTGCATCGCTTCACGAGATTTGCGCGACAATTAGAAAATAAATGGACGAGGATAGGAAGTAGCCGGTTTTATTCTCTAGGCGTCGCGAGACGCTCTTTACATTTATCGTAATGCGATCTCTGTCATAAGAGTTGGTGAATTGCTTACATTCGTCATATTTAACTGATCGCAGCGGCTTTAAGTTATTATTGTACTCTTGGTTAGCGACTTCTTCCGTATACTTCATTCTTGCTCGCCTATGTCGATCATTCCAGCGTCCATCTTAACCTTGGAGCTCTCATAATCAGGAAGTAGAAAATCGAACCATGACAATCAGTAGATGGATCTCAGGATATAGAATCTCGAGAGTGATAGATATTCATTGAATAATATAGCTATCAGTCTACACTCAACTAGTTTATCATTTCATTACTGTATTTCCTTTTTAATATATTTACAAGTTATTCATTAGGCTGTAAGAGACTTGTATTCCAATAATGATAGTGAAAAGATTGTCTTTCGAGCTCTCGCCGAGCGATAACAGCGATTTTCTAGTGTGCGAGATTCGCTTCTCCACCTTATTCTTCTGCACTGGATCAGCTAATCTAAAAAGCCAGCGAGACATAGGGATTACGCTCGTATCTGTTTAACATAACTACGCTCACTTCGTCTCTACCCTTCTATCACATAACTGTTTTCTCTCGAAATGTAATGCAATTCATCAAGAATTTAGTTTTGCTGTCTTTCAAATTTCTCTTTTATATAATAATATATCGCAGCTGAATATTTTTTTTCTTTTTTGGAGTTATATATATTTTCATTTTAATTTTGCTAGAATTTACATCAAACAAATCAAATCTTGGCTCATGTGCGGTCGGCGCATCAATTCATCCGTGATGCAGTGGCAGGCTTCGATGATTGCGAGCTTGGGAAGCGTTCAGTGAACCATTGTTTGGAGATGTTAGCGTTGTAAATCTTTTGTATGATGAGACATCTTCTGGATTCGCAGCTGCTGCGTTCACCGGTATGGTCAGTCTTTTTTATTTGCGTTTTCCAAGATCACTTAGAGGCTTTTCCGGAGACCCAGTTTTCCCTTCTTGTTTGGTTTTACGTTCTTTCTGAATAAAGCTTTGGCCAATTCCGAAAGCGGGGGAAAACCTAATATTATGTTCTTAAATATTAGGGATATCAAAGCGACTGGATAATATCTCCTCTACCTCATCACCTCATATTGATACATGCGTCACGGAGACTAGTAATATGTCTATGTTTCGCATAGGATTTTTCTTGGCGGAATTTCAGACCTTTCCGTTTATAGCAATCAGGTTTGTAGTGCTTCAAGTTCGGCTCATGGCTCAGAGAAATAATGATATTACCCTCTTAAAAAGTTCTATGAGATGTAGTGGCAGTAACTTCTCCATTTTGGAAGGCAGAAAATATTGATATTTCTCTTCTAAGATC
>JABUQX010123286.1:0-30000 GCA_015478945.1 Trachelipus rathkii
AAAAACTTGACTTGATGAGGAAAATGAGGTACATTTTGGTAGCAGAGAAAGAGAAGATGGTGAAGTGATAAATATCAAGGATAGAGAATGTTTACAGAATGTAGTTAGGTGACTCGGATCTGGGATGTGTGTAGTTCATTTATCAACTGTTCCAGATCATTGAGGATACCGACTGTTTTGGCCTTCCATCCCTTTCCCACCCTGAATCAGTATGAGAGACCTCAAACCACTCAGTTTAGGGTGGAGTACGTTGAAGTCCTATAAGGTAGGGAGGTAAGACTTCTCTGGCAGTTGGGTACTGAGAAGAAGTTAATTAGCTCTCTGAGAGGAAGTTGTAAGATATTTAAAAAGAATCCGAAAGGATCGATTCTATTATAGTGAGAGCGAAGTATAGCAGTAACACAAGAAATTAGGTACTAATTAAGGAGACAGATTTTAAGCAGTGAATGTAGAGATAATCGAAATTAGGAGAATCCAAGATATTTTTGAGACGTTGTGGGTTACAGGCTAATGTATTTATGTATATGTAGGTGCATCAGGGACATCCACCATTTCAGGAGTAGGAGTAATGGAAGAGTGTATAATAAGTTAGAAGATGTTTAAGTTAATTAGAGAAGATAACTGGACCTTTGGACAGCTGGCTGACTCGGAATTAACGTTAGTGAAGAGAAATTTAGGAGAGAAAAAAGTTAAAGGTGGTTTTAAAACAGATTTCATCGATGGATATAGAAGATATTATAATATATATGAGTAGTATTTATATAATGAATAGGATTAATATAATAATATATTATATATATTAATATATATATAATAATATATATAGTATAATATAATATATCGTAATATATATCCTTATAGTAAGAGATATATATATATATAATAATATAATAATATATATATTAATATATAGTTATAATATATATTATAAATATAATATATACATTTAAATATAGATATAGATTTAGATATATATATAGTATATATATAGTATATTAATATATATATATTAATATGAGGTAATATATAGTTAATATGTAATATATTATATATAATATATAAGAGTAATATAATATATATATATATATATTATATATATATATATATATTATTATTAGAGTGATTTGAAGGTAAAATCCGTCATTCCGACGGAGGAGTCAATCCGCTAATACAAATGTAATGCTATTAGTTCTAAGTATTGTGTTATAAAAAAGAAAAACTTTGCTTTATAACGGGCGATCAGAGTAAGTTGCAATCGAATATGAGGTCACTTTGAGATTTCCATCAGAATCCAAAGCGTTTTATCTAGCTCTAAGTTTAATTACATCTTTCAATTCTTTGTGGGTAGAACCTCCCATAGTCTTACACATTCGTAACAAGCATACAATTGAGTCGCTTGTTTAACCTTTTGATGTATTATGTTATTACATCGTGAGACTGAAGCTGCACAGGCTATGGTTTTTATGTGTGAATCCGTTAGAATGGTTTCAATAGTCTTAATTCGTGTTGAATATGATGTCAGTTTCACATTAGTGAAGAATGTTAAACTGGATACGAACTAGTGTAGTCAGCATAAGCTGAGTTTTTTTGAGCAATACCATTTTTTCCATCATGTGAAGTGCTAATTTTATGAACAGAAATCAATATGTAGCGATAATGGCGGGTGGAATAGGAAGCCGTTTTTGGCCTAAAAGCCGTACGAAATTTCCAAAACAGTTTTTAGATATTCTCATTTTCATTCTAAGTATTTTTTAATAATTAAATTCTTTATCAAATCTCGAGCTCAAATAAATAATGGTCCGCGCCAAAACATCCGCAGTAGCAAAGCGCTAGGATGCGTGATGCGGATCTTAATTAATTATTAAAGATACCGCATTTCCGCATCCGCTCTTTCCACTGCGTGGAATGTTGCTCATCAGCGGATTTTAAAGTTGAGTAGAATTTGATTAATAATTTTATTATTAAAAATACTTTAATGAAAAAAATGAAAAATGGAAAATGATAATTAGTTGAGGTAATTCAAATACGGCTTGATATTCCACATAAACTAATGTTTTTCAAGAAACAATTCTTGGGTTTATGGCTTTAATAAAACACTTCACATGATGGAAAGAAATGGTATTTGCATCAAAGAAATCCTCTTAGCTTTTAGTACGCCATTCGTTTATTTCGCAAGTTAACATTCTTATCTAATGTAGGATATAATGACATCACAAAACACTACATTAAGCTATTGAAAACCCATTTGAAGATATAATTTATACCCTAAAAAAAATCAGGCGCCTCTTAACTACAGCTTCTCTGCTCCGATTATAGTTAATACCATAATCTCAACCATTTTTGATACCATCCTTCGAAATGTAAAAATGATGACAGTTTTAAAAGAATGAAATAAAAGAATTTATGCCGAAGTAATAGAACAAGGGCTTTGATTTTGTGGGAACATTAAATGACCATCATACGTATTGCTGATGACTTAACTATTATCCCCGTTATTAAAGGCAAATACTAATAGCTATTATATAGCACAATATTTCCAAAATAAATCATCACTTTGTGTTGCATTTCAAAAACTTCAATCCGAACAAGTATATTAATTCATCCACCCATTAAATAGGAAAAAATACGAATCTATCCGAACCAACACCTTCTTGACTTGAAGTTAATTCAATTAGCACTCAGATTACACTAGGAGAAGAATTCTCTACAGTCAAGTACGGTGCTCATGAAGAACTTACTAGACATTGCTAAAAGAATGTAGTGTGGCACTAAATAAGATTGAAGAAAACATATGCACCAAAGATTAAAACGACTAGTATACATCAATGTATGATCAATCAGTGTTGTGGAGCTAAACATGTTTACCCACGCTGGGAAGTAAACTTCTGAAGGAAATACTTGCCATGTTCGCATTCTAACTATGGATGTTCCAATAGAGTGGCATGAGAGAGATTTTAGCAATGTGGCTATTGAGGCTGATTTGACAAAAGAAAGCTGATTTACTCATCCTTTTGATAATGTAATATAGAAAAAATTGATTCGAAATGTTTCTCAGGAGCAAACCTCTTCCTATATTTGAAGTTCATATACTAGAATGCAAGAAAAGTATATTATATAAGGATTGTAAAGTCATTTCATTTAAAGGGCTGAGGTTGCGAGAAAGAAGGTTTGGTGGGAGTTTTCATTAGATGTGAGGTCCTCCGATCCGTTAACCCTATTTTGTAAACACAATTTATATTAATAGATTGTGGCTCTACAATATGGGATATATATATTATATATATAATATAATATTTAATATATAAAGTATATACGTATATATAATATATATAATATATATAATATTAAATATTGTCTATATATATATTATAAAGTTATTAATGTAATATTTATTATATCAAAAAATCCGGGCGGACATCCGCAAAATTCGCTCATCCCGCTATCCGATGCCGCATCCCGCGATGGCGTGAAAAGAGAATGACATCATTACTTAATCACCTGGAATAGGTGTTATTATCTATAATATATATAAGTATAATAATACTAATAAGTGATATATAGATAGATATAGGTATGATAAAAATCATTAAGAGGTGTAATTATATGGAATAAGTAAATAAAGTATAATATTATATTATAATTATGATCAGGTCAGTATGGTTAATTAAGTTAGATATATATATATATTATATATATAATAGGGTGTTATAAGTATGTGGATATAACTCACTATGTACTATATAAGGTAGTATATTATATGTATTATATATATATAGATGTATTAATAGGCATAATTGCTACAAATAATTGCCAATATTTATAGCTCAAATCGAGAACACAATTCCGAAGCCCTCTATCGTCGGGCATTTTACCTCCCTCAACTCACAACTCTATTAAAAAAAAATTACTTCCTAAACTGTCCATTACAATAGTTTTACTTCTTCCAATCCGTATCTTCCGTTTCAAAAATTTAAAACAATTTATAAACACCTCATACACATAGTTCTATCACCTAACTATCACCTCTCAATGCGTTTAAAAAATTCCATGTTCCAATTGGATATTAACTGTTTGTATACATAGGTGAAAAACTCATGATTTGCACATTCGTGCTCCTGAAACTACCATCACCTAAATTAATGACCTTAACATGACTCAATCCCAACTATTGCCGGCGTTACACGGGTTCATAGGAACCATCCACTCACAATCCTAAGCGACTACCGATTAGAGTACAATTCATCGGTGAGCTGATTGATAGATAACATCAATGGGTTACAAAAATGTGATTATTTATTCTTGTTAGTTCTGTATTTTCTTATTGATTTATCTAGTTTATTTCTGCAGATTCCAAATAGATATATTTTAGTTTGCTCTAGCAACGAACGTGTTGTGGTTTACGACTGTCAGGTGAAGTAATTCATTGAATCTCTATTTGAGAGGAGAGAGAGGAGAGAGAGCCCAGATTTTTTCCAAAGTTATCAAGGAATAAAAATGAGGAGAGAGAGGGAGAGAGAGGAGAAGATAGAGAAGAGACTTCCAATCTATTTGCATATGCATTCCGAAAACACGTGTTTAAGATATTCAACAGAGTACATAAGCAAGTATATGAGGAATATATATTATTATTATATTATAATATATCGTATAATATAATAGTAAATAACTCAATAAAGTATAGAATGATATATATTGAGGTAGTACGAATGAAAATTATATATACTATATATATACTAGCCCCAAGAACAAGGATAGATTCTCACTCTATAATATTATAATTTATATGGGAATAATTGTTCCTCCTATGGCACTAAAAAAAAATAATACTTATTACGCCGATGATTTAATAAAACATTAGTATTTGCTCCAATTACCAGGTATATATATATATATATAGATATATATAGATAGGATATTAGAAGTAATTATAATATATTAATATATGAATATATTATATATATATAATAGTTAATATATATTAATATTATATATAATTAATATATGTTAATAACTACGTGTGATAAGATCTTTTATCCCCTCCTTACTCATTATATTATATATATATATTAATAATACGTGTATTATATTTATTATATATTATTTTAGAATCTGTTAATATAAAAAAAAATGGATATATATAGAATATCGATTACGTTATAATATATATATATATTAGTATATAGGTATTAGTTTATATATATATAGTATATATAGTATAATATAATATAATATATATATATGAATATATCATATTATATATTTATATTATATATTAATATATATATATATTATTATATAGTATATATCATTAATATAGTTTAAATATATATATATTATATATAATAGAGTATAAATTAAGTATATAGTTATATATAGGTGATATTATTAATAATATAAATATATGGATGAGGTAGAGAGTGAGTAAACCAGCTTACTCATCCAGTACACACACAAGGCATACAGAGAATATCACAATACTTACACAGCGCTACGGACATGAATCACAGTACACTACATACACCCACCCGTTATCACAAAATAAAAAAAAAATTTCATTTCTTCCTATGTTTTTTTTGTATTTATATCAGTTATTTTTTAGCAGTATTCCAAATATGTTTTTTGATTTTGTCTCGTAGATCTACATCTCTATTTTGCTTTCCAGGAGTATGCCCTGACCCTCCATCACACTTCTCATTTGATAATCTGTGGTTAAATACTTCCGGTCTGACCATCTTTTGGCGATAACACCTAAAAACGTGTTATCGGATTTTGCCTCACAAATAGAGAAGAAAGATAGACTATAAAACATAATTGGAATTGCCATGAAAAAAACTGAGACTAATAATTACAATTAAATGCAAATTCGATATAGGAATACAACCCCCCCTCAAAAATATTTTTTTTTGATAGATTGTTTTCACCAATACAAAATGAGTTGATGCCAATAATTACTTTATGCCGTTCAGTCAGTAACACAAAATATAATGGTAAATACTTAAAGAATAAAGCTAAAACATATTTGCGAATCTGCCATTAAAAGTTAGTAACTAATTAAATAAGAGCAAATAATAAGATAATAAATTCATATAATAATACTAAGTGTTTTTTTATTTGTGTTTTTTTACAGTAACTACCATACAAAATGAGATGACCAATAAATAAGTTACCTGTACATGATCGTTAACACAAAGGATAACGGTCAGTGGAGCTAGTAGAAAAAACATAAAGAAGCATATTTGGAATTGCAATAAAAATACTGTTATATAAATACAATAAAAATAAACCTCAAAAAAATAATTTTATTTAGTAACGGTAATCCACACATACTAAAATTAGTGATGAGCCATATAAATATTTCCTGCCGTCGTAACAGTAAAAACTCAGTCTAGATGCTAGAGATAAAAGCACTAAATAGCAGCTATTTGGAAATCACATAACATAAGGCATGAATAGATAAAAACAATTACTGGTAAGCATAAATACAGAACAGCATTTTTCTTCGTGTGATAGCACTCTCTGTAATTTACACTTTTCTCACACGCATTCCCAGTATAACGGTCAGTTGTATAAACAATTCCTAATAAGTGGTTCTCAAGATATGTACCAAAACAAGGACTTCAAAATGCATCTTGAGTAATAGGATACACCAATATTACACCTATCATTTTTTCAGAATAAACTAAATCTCTGCGAGAGACTTTTCTTTGAGAAATTTGATATTTGGAGCTAGTACTTTTTAATAATCATGTATTATTCCACGGTCGTAACAAACTCATCGATCTGTAAAGAGGGCCTATGTAATTATTAAGGTACTGAGAAGCTAGAGTAGCGTTACTAATTTTTATAGAAGATTTATTAAAAATATCCTTTGAAAATACTTTATTTTATTATTATATTAAGGGAACGTATATTATGTTTACCTCTGATCAGTATTAATTATCAATATTGTATTTACAAGGCAATTATTATCATTAA
Organism: Trachelipus rathkii; assembly: GCA_015478945.1. Taxonomy (NCBI): domain Eukaryota; kingdom Metazoa; phylum Arthropoda; class Malacostraca; order Isopoda; family Trachelipodidae; genus Trachelipus; species Trachelipus rathkii. Next base: position 6,976 of record JABUQX010123286.1, read on the forward strand.
TTATATATATAAATATATTAATATATATATATATAGATAAATATAATATAATATATAAATAAGTATAAAATATATATATATATTATAGTATATAATATAATATATATATATATTTAATATATAGTATAATATATGATATATATATATTTATATATATATATAGTAATATATAAATATATTAGTGAGAATATATAATTTAAATTAATATAATAATATATAATATATTCATATGTATATATATTATATATATATATAATATATATAATATAATATATATACTATATAGTAATAATATATAATATAATATTATATATATATTAAATAGTAATATGATATATATATATATATAATATATATAATATAATATATATTAATGATAATATATTATAATATAGTTTATATAGTTTATGATATTATAATATATTATATTTTAAATTGTAGTTTTAATTATTAATTTTAGTTTGAGAGCCTTTATTCAAGCTCAAGGAATTTATTATTGTATATTCTTTATATACATTATTGTTATTTTAATAGGTTTTAATAATGGATATGAATATAAAAGGATGGATTTAGGTCGTATATAATCTTAGAAGTGAGTTAATATTAATTGAATGGTATATATAATAATTTATTGTTATGATAAAATATCTGATTATTATAATATTATTTTAGTGAGCAAAAAAATTTTATTGACTTGTATAGGGGACAAAAAATTGCCATGTTATAATAATTAATAAGTATATAGATTAAGTAGGACGTTATTAGTTATAATTTCTAGTTATGTGATTGTATCTAATATTAATTACTAATAATGTATCTAATATGTATCTAATTGTATCTAATATAAATCATTCAATTGATATCTAATAGGTTAACCTATACTATTTAATTCTTAAATGTATTAAGTAGTATTATCTATTATATATATATTTATATATTAATTTCTTTATAAATGATAAGTCAAAAAGTTTAATCAGTTTACTGAATGTTCCTAGATACCCAGTATATTGCTGAAATAACCAGATATGAAATATGAAGTTTTGAAGTAGCCACCGTGGTTGTGGTGGATGTTAGTTACATATATTTTAGATACGAATCTTTTATATATCAGTGATTTGTGGGTGGCTCACTGTTTTACTCAGTGAAATTGCTATTTTTTTAATATTTTAAATTTAAAAGATAAGTGTATAGAGTCTCAATGGTAATGATAGAGAATATTATGAAGAATTTCAGAAGATATTTTTGTGTGTGTGTGTGTTTGTAGCGCTAGAAACTAGCACAACAGAGTTTATCAGTGAATTGTAGTATTAATTATAGGATTAATATATCTATCAATAATGGTTATAAACCATTATATACAGACTTGGTCCATTTGTATAGTAATATTAACTGTGCTTTGTAGTAATATGTATATAATATATATATATTATATAAGGTATATATATATATATATATAATATATTATATATATATATAATATAGTAATAGTGAGTATATATAGGTATAATATATATGAGTATATAGAGTTACATAAAATATATAAAATGCTTATTATAACAGTATATTATAAAATATTATATAGGATAGTATATAGTATATAATATATTTGAATATATAATTATAAAAATATTATTAATATGATGATGTGAATAATATATATATATATAGGGATATTAATATATATATATAGTAGATGAAAATAGAATATATACTATATATATACGAAGATAGATAGATAAGATCATTATGAGAATATTAGGATATTATATATTATATTAGAATTAATATAGATGATAATATATATTATAGTAATATAGAAGTTTTTGCGAAATATAATATATCAATAGAAAATCTACATATATTTAGTTAGAGGAAGAATAAAAATGTATATTAGCGATAGTGATGTTTCATTTGCATAAATGACCTGTGTGAGTAAGTGAATAAGTAAGATGATATAGAGATGATATAATAAATGAGAATGCAATAGAGATAATTAATATATATTAAGTGCCAACATAATAAGTAAAGTTATCCCAGCATAGATATACTGCGAAAACGTAAGATAGGACAAGTATAAAACTAGAGTGTAAACATTATTAGTGTAGACAATTTTAGACTGTATGGTAAAAATGACTAAAATAAAAATTTTACTTGTTTTTTTTATTTTATTTGATGATAATACAAATCCAAGAAATCATACGATATTAATAGATGAAGAAGGAAAACTTTAATAACATGAGTATGGAATCAGATATACGTAAATAGAAATTTGTGGTTTAGGGTTGCTCGAGCCTGGATAGAAAGGTAAGGACAGTAGGAGGTGCGGACGAATTTTTTTCCTAGTACCAGAAGTAGGGGAGGGGGCGGAGGAATAGAAGGTAACCCACACGCGCAACATCTCCCAGAAGACGAACAAAGGAGACGAAGGGTAGGGTGTGTGCCTGGAAACCCTCACCTGGAGGGTAAGGGATAGGTGAAGTCACGTGATCAGCCCTGACGTCCCCTAGTAGAGTGCCGAGAGGACCCGACTTTCTTATAGATCTTTTGGACGAGAATATGCAATACCTGGGTGACAATACTTGTAATTTTAAAAAAATTATCTTGTTTTGCAAATATATTTCTACATTCCCTACTATTATTATTTAAAGATGTAATTTTAAGTTTTTCTTGGTCGATCAGTGTATTGGATAGATAGTTGAACAGATAAAAGAAATTTCTTAGTAATCCAAAATAAAAAATATTGTGTGATATTGTCTTGTCACTGTAAAATATTCATGCGGAACATGATACTGGAGCATACTGAATGTTATAAGTTTATCATAGTAGATGAATCTATACCTTAGTGTTCGAGCGGATAGTCAAAATTTCTGGTAGGCTGCTTTAGTTTTCACCTCTATAATAATTATATAGTGTTAGATTTATTATTATATATGGTGAGTGATGAAGTATATTATAGATGACTTATATAATACTTAAGAATACTAGGTAATGTAGATAAGGTAATAGAATATAGGTGACAATCCAGTCAATACGGTGGATAGTATTAGATAGAATAAATATGAGACCGAGTGAGCTCAATACGAATACCTCTAGTGAGTATATAGTGATGACAGAGTGAAGTAAGATAGTAAATAGTCTGTTAAGGAGAGTTAAATAGATAGTCACTACTATCTGAAAATACTGAAGTAGGCACTGCGTTATAGATAAATGATAGAAATGGTAGAATAGGGTGAAGAGAACGATATATAGAACGTAGTGAGAAGAACCACATTTCGCGGCACCCTCAAATGTTGGTAGTTATATGATATGACTCCCCGCGCCGGTCGTACGTGTGGAGGCGAACCTCTGGCTTCGGAGAGAGAATAGGGTTGCGCGCAGATGAGGGAGAGAAGAGAAACTCTTGCGGCGGTAGCAGACCGTCTCGTATATGTATCCGCTCTTCTCCTAGTTGTGCCCCTTTTGACCCCCCTTTAGGGGGCGTAGCCCCCCTTTCTAAGGATGTTTTGTCCTATGATGATTTTCGGCCGTTGATACTCTCTTCGTTATGCACAGGCGTGCTTGAAACTTGACCATTCATGAACGGCTGGTGCGAGGATTAACGTGTGTCATTTAAATTTGATCTCAGGCAGGTACATATAAGTTACCTGTCATGTAGATAAGAACTTGTCGCCTAACATTGAGCGTTTATTAGGCTACCTTTCCCTGTATGTACCTTTGCCCTACTTGATTTCCCACGGTTATCCACACTCGACACCTACCCCTACACACACACACACACACACACACACCACTACGCGTTTACACCCACTTCACACCCACACGTACATCCGCTAGGCTACTTATACCACACATACTACCCAAAACGCATAGACACGCTACAACCTACCACCTACTCCTACACTACCACCTACACGGCTACACCTACACCTACAATACACCATGGAACACATAACCACCACACCTTGCACCTAGCACCGATACAAGGATCTACACCTACAAAGGCCTTACCCTACACTCCACAAAATACACCTACGCCTACACCGCCCTACATCCTACTAAGCGGCGAAAGAGAGGAGCCTACAGTGCATATGTAGCCTGAGACCTTAGCGTAACACCTTCACCAGAACCCGTCGAGCTTACATTACGCTCACCGGGATACACCTGTACCTCACACCTATGCCTACACCTGTACCATAAACATAGGAAACGTACACCTACAACAACGTAAGCCTACACCTAACAGCCTACACCTACACCGTACACTTAGACTACACTACACCGTGGAACCTAAGAGCCTACACCTGTATCTAACCTAGTTACCTCAAGCGCTACACCTCCGTGATCAGATACATACGGACACCACCCTACTCTCAGAACACCTACAGCCGTACGACTACACACACACACGCACACAACCACACACCCGTGATACAACACACGTAACGCTCACTAAATGAGACACTCTATACATTCCATCCATAGAAATACATACGGCCCACCATAGGACACTTACCTCACCCGCTAGTGCGTCACTTACACTCACCCACAGACACACATTACACTTAACACTCACACACGCCTACATTAGTCGATTCACAACACACACACACTACTCTTGTCATCCTTCAGCTTGAGCCTCAACTGTTGAGAGTGACCTCGTACTTTAGTATGCACCTAACTTTGACATGCCTCGAGGCGGTGGGAAACGTTTGATGCCAACTATTGATGTCTTACGCTTTGACTGCTCAGCTTGATGACTCATCTATTGATAGGGCCTCATCTTTGATGGCTCACCTTGGATGACGTCATCTTTGTCGAGTTCAAATTCCGGCGGTTTTCATCTTGATGAACTCTAGCGGAGGATTTAATTGATGGTTCTAACTTTTTCGGTATAAAACTTTGATTGGTTACCCAATCACCGGTAAGGAGTGTCTTATGAATGTGTTCTATTAGTGTTCTATGATGATTCTAGATGTGTGCCAGGTGAGTGCCAGGTTAGTGCCAATTGAAGTATGAAGCCCATATGAGTGCCAGAGTTGAGTACCATACGAGAGTGCCAAGTGTGAGTGCCACATAGTGCTCAACGTGGAAGGTGCTACTTTTTCCTCAGAGCCTTATTTTTAGCCTCCCTCATAGTACCTAGAATTAACATATAATTATTGGTTAGTTACCCCTAAGGGTTAGGTAAGGTATGAGCGATCGTATATTGGTGATACGTACAAGTTGCTAGGATGCTTCCTAGTATGAGTTAGTCTTTTTCTTACACTTATACACACACAATGTTTTCCCCAAGGCTATCTAAAGGAGTTACACATTTGAGCGCAGTGAAACGCAAATTACAGTTTTCCGTAGTATCAGCGTCCGCAGAGTGACTCCTGCCAGCGTGAACCGCCGCTGATTGTGCTCCGCGCAAGTGCGCGATATATATTCAACGCAGTTACCGCCGCCGCGTGCTGTCTCCGCTCAGACAGCGAGGAATATGAGTAAGCTGATGATGAACTGAAAAATAGTGAGTATAATATACCAGGTAAACTAGTGCGCTAAAGAATTCTTTTCACATATAGGAGGGGTAGAAGTGAATGTACTTTATGATATTCATTGATATTTATTACTTTTTTTTTTATATTTTTAGTTATATAATGTTATATATCGATATTTTGATATCTTTTATCATGTATATCTCTTTCTATAGAATGTCAATTCTATGAGAGTACTAGTAGATATTTGCACATTGATAGAACAATTAATGCAACGTCTCCAATGAATTCCTTACGGATTTATATCCCCCTGTGTATGCTTATACAGTGTCTAGTTAGGCTGCGTTGATTAGATTATCACAGTCACTAAATAGCTTATCTATATACTTTATGGTGATACATGTTGAGTATTTTTACGTTTTATATTTTTTTATTTATGTGAATGTAATTACTTTAATACTTTTTATTTAATATAATTGTAAAGCTCCAAACTGTACTTAGAGTGCCTGTATATAGTAGTATATCTATTTTTATTTAATAAAAATTGCCTTACTGAAAAGGTTATTTAATAAATACACATTTAAATATATATACGCTTATAAGTCCTATAGAATTATATATACAGTCTATATACAATAAGAGTATTGACATTTCTGCGTGACACAGAGCTCTATGTGTGATAATAGTGAAGGACAATTATAATTCAATTTACATACTCATTCATATATCATGTGTCTCTCGTATATACTGTGTGATGTGTAACATCTGCAACATGATCTGGTATAAATAAGCGACGCATACTTTAGCATGTTCATCTATTTATTCTCATAGTCACATATATCTTATAGTGGATTACGTGAGCTGATACACTCACTCTATTAATTATTTTCTCAGAACATATTGTGAGTCTTTGAAATGTGTGAAGAGTTAATATAGATAGAAGTACAGCGATGAAGATAGATCTGATATATAAACATTTCATATTTGTATTTACTACACAGTGTGTTAACAGCGTTGTATTTAAAAAACATGATAACTTTACAGACCTTAAAGCAGTAATAAATTACTAAATGTGTAAATATACCTCTCCTATAATGATTGGTACGCTCTGATTTTGACTTGCTCAACAAAAGAGAATTAAGTAGGCTTCACAATTATTTTATCTTAATACTGCTATATATATATACTTTTTTACACCCTATTAAATTTAGTATAATTAACTCTATCTCACATGTATTTATATGTGATTTTATAATGGGTCTTTTGCAGTGTTGAGAACATATTCAATTATTGTTTAACCTTTTTTTAATAATATGTAGATATTATTGTTGAATGTATATTGGTATTATTATTTTATTTTAATTATTATTAATACATTCTCATTATTATATTATATAATTTGTTAAACTAATTGGATCCTTTATATTTTAATTATTTTTTATAAGTGTTTATTGTGTATTTTATAATTTATTTATTATTTTAGTAATTTGATATTTGATAATTTATTATAATATTGATATATATATATTGTATTTATAATTATTTTTCTTTTATTATTTAAACTTATTATGATATTATTTTATTAACATTATGTTGTCTTTTTTGTAATTATTTTTCGTGTTTTTAATACTTTTTATTTTATAAATCGTGGGAAGCATGTTGTCTAAGAGTGTTAAGAAAAACATCACCACATCGGTGCACTAGCGACACGGGAACACACTATCATCACACTACTATTCACGGACACTACACATACAACACAACTATCAACACACACACATCACAAGTCTCTACTATCAGCACATCACTATCTTACTACACACAGACGAGAGTCACTAATCACCAAGATATCACATAATCAGAGAGCTCTGAGTCTACTCACACGACTTATACACTAGCTAAGTATTGTGTGTCTGGTTTATTTAAAAAATCACCTTTATCATTTTTACTTTATTAAGTGTACGGAACGATTTAATTAGGAAAGACATAATATTATTACGAGGCGCGTTTATAATGCAGTAAAGAACAAGTAATCAACTGGAGAGGCTGATTGAGCTTTTATATCAGCGAAAGGTATTCGTAATTAAGGTGTTTTTCTGTAATTAATAATACTTGCTATAACTTTACTTCTACTGGTATTTATTATTAGTATTTTTCTCATTTACAATTCGACTGGTATGGTCTATTTAGCGTGTCCTAACCTAACTTGTGTAATGAATTAAGAATAATTTACAAGTTTCCTATAAGTCTACGGCTATTACATTGATCTTTTTAGTGTAGGCAGGTATTTGCCATAACTATGTAGATAATATATGTGTAAGTAAAACCTTTCTATTATTAAATTATTTTAAATAAAGGAAAATGGTTACGGGGGTGATTTTTGAGCATGCCCCTGTGAAAATAATATATAATGCTATTATATATTATAATGCTTATTTAGAATAATATTTTATAAATGAATTTTTAAAATGTGTTTATTCTTTATCATTGTTAATGTAGTTATTATTTATAGATATTTTAGGATCATTGGACATATATACAGTGACGGGACCTCCATGTTGGGGGTCTAGAAGAATTTATATGTGTTATATATTATATAGATGATTTAAATGCACAAATTGATTAATTGGACATTTAAATAGCAGTTAAGCGTTCATTAACCGGTAATTTGTATTCTCACCATTATATCTATAAAACTTATATCTTCTGTGTTTTTCATAAACAGAATGTATTTTTACATTAACAAAGTCTTAAAGCTATATGAGAAATAAGTGTTTCTTTATAATAACACACAGTATTCTACTTAAGTTTATGAAAAGATAATAATTGCGCTAAGGAGGAAGAGTAATAACATGAGTCAATTATGTATAATAATGCTATATTATATGGCAATCTCAAAATGTTTTTATATTTTATTTTATTTATATACCCTTCATAAGGATAATATAGTTTTCTTAAGAGCAGAAGAAATGGATTAAGAGTAGAGGGGTGTCACTTCAGATTATCCCTCACGAGGTCTAATCTTTTGATGTAGTGTATACCTTGATCCATTCTTCAACGTGTTGACATATACAGAGAAGTTCGTCCGTCGTACCACATTTCTTCCCGAATATGAGATTTAGACAACTAGTGGGATCGGTGCCATTAGTGTTTAGTTGACATACATGAAGTAATGAGCGCATTTAGTTTGCAAAAGTAAGGGGGTTAACCTCTTAATAAATAGAATTTGAAATAAAGCTAATGAATAGCCATCGGTGTGAGAGAAAACGTAAATCTTGAAGGATGTGTGTATGAGATGAGGTAGGTGAGAAATTCAGTGCGCAAGGTGTGTTAGGGTTATGCGGGAGAGTGGGGCTGATTTAAATCTGGTATAGAAAAGGAAATGTTGCCTTTAAAGCAGGGACTCTCAGAAGGATGAAAAGCTTTACGAGTCTTCGTGGAGTGATAGAGAGATTACTATCATTAAAAAACTCTCCCTCAACATTGTTAAAAGAATTTTTGAAAAAGTATAAAGAAGAGACCAGTTACCTACAGAAAGGAGGAGCGTAGTGGTATTTCATGACCATTACGGTCTTCTGACCGTGTAGTAAGCTTCCCACTGATAAACTAAGTGGATGTCCCCAATGATGGAAGGATATGGCATGGTACTTTCCAAATAATGAGTATGAAAGAGAGGGAATGAGAGTATAATTAATACAGCATCTGTACAGAATTCACAGTTCCTCAGATTCATCATTCACAACCTCTATATGACCAGTTATTACCTCGCACTGTGCAAAATCCACAATCACATTCATCATCATTCACAAACCCGAATATAACCCAGATATGAACATCACAATGCGAATTTGGCAATTAAACCTCTTCACATCAACAACTCTCTCTCGCACCACCAGATTATCCTTATATGTGAACGAATTGTGCAGTTATCTATATTGTCAAGCGGAGGAGTCTCTAACCTACATAGGTTGAAGCTGGTATATGATGCGCTAATATAAGTTGATCGAGAGAAACCGAGAATGACGGAGGAAAGAAGTGCGACAAGGATATTAGGAATTCGACATGGATTAACATAAGCCATGAGAAACGCAATCATAGGTGTATACTTAAGTATTGCGTTCATGACAGAAAATAGGTGTGAATAGCATAACTTAAAGGACTGTGTGTCTAATCATGATCGATGTGGCTAGCAATGAGCGTGAATAATCTAACTTATATACTCGATGATGCAGGATATATGTCCTAATGAAAATAAAACGGTGGAAGTGAAAATAAGTAGATGTGATGAACATTAGTCCTAGAGGGAAAGACTTACTCTGAATTGAGAGTGTAGCGCACCTTTGAGAAGTAAATCGAGGGTGGAAATGAGCAATTTTATATTAATATTTTTAGAGAAAATATATTGGAGTAATCTGTTGGAATAATCAGTTGGGATAATCTTAGCCTTATGTAATGAAATAGTTTTAAACGTTTCAAATATTGTGGATTTGATAACTGATCTCTCACGTAACTGGAAGAAAGGTCCTGTAAAAGGCTGGAATGAGATCAAACAAGAACTTCAGACTATTAATTTTCCCAGAACTTTTAACTTAAATACACAGCGATTAGCAGACTTGGATAATATCCCAAAGATGCCAAGGCCTGATTCAAGTCCCTCAGGTACTACTTACGGCTTTCAGATTAAATTTAAACGTGTTAATAGGGAAGAATAAGAAAAATTTTACGCTTATAAAGATAAAACCTAGTTGGATTATAATCGTAAATTATTATTATTCATATTATATAGAAGAGGGTATGGTTATATAGTAAATTAGTATATAGGGTATATATATATGTCTACTTTTGACGTTTGATATAGTGAGGGTAATCTAGAGTATGACTTATTATGAGTAGTAGAGGATTTAGAGTTTGGTATTTTGGACTGCGCGAGTTATAATGGGTGAATAAGGTATATATATGTGGCATTTTGTTTATGCTGATTATTTAGTGAGAAATCAATAAATATATATATTAGAAATAAATAATGTTATTTTAGAGCCTTTTCTTAACCCGTTTGACTTTATGAGGTGCGAACAGGTGCGAGCATCTCCACTTTACTACACACACGATTGATGACTAGTATAGGGTGAATATATAGTTAATTTAATTTTATATTTATTTTTACATAAATTATGTATTTGGAATATTAATTGTTAGATATATATAGATAATATATAGTATAGTAATAATATAATAATTATATATATATAAGAATATATAGATAGTATATATATATTAGCGCTTACATGTGTGCCTTAGTAGAGGTGAGAGACAATTGGAGGCAAGGAGCTGTTGATAAGTATTACTTCCAATCTGAGGGAAACGCGAAATAGTATTTTGGGGTTGACTAAGGTTGAGCTTTAAGGTTTCCTGAATATGAGAAAAAAGAGGAGGTAGGGAAAAAATATTTAGTGGGCGAAGAGGCATTTACTCCACGATAAAACCTGTAGAGATAAAGGGAAATTTCTTTACGCTTTCGAAGACCATATATCTATCTTCTGCAGCTCGATTTAGAGTTGATTGAGGTGGCAGATGATATATTGGATTAGATTGGGATGGAGATGAGTATTGAATATGATTGTTCTTATAATGAAGGGTTTCAAAAATACTTTTTAACTAATTGGGCGTATACTCTTAGATTATTATTAGTATGGTTGATAACCTACTTAAAAGATATATAAAGAACATGGCATGAGCAGTGTTTGCCTCTGCTGTACTTGAAATTGTATAAGAGGCTAGGAACGTAAGGCCCCTAAAACGATCTGGGACAGATTCAAGGAATGGGTAAATTCAAGGTGAATCGATGAGTTTTCAGGTGAATGTACTAGACTTTTTGGTAGTGTATAGTGTTATGAAATTAAGAGTATTTAGTAATAATAGTAATAATACATTTCTTAATGTAAACAATAGCGGAATTTATCAAATTGCCGAGTAATATTATAAGTTAATTAACTTATATAAATAAATGTGAATAATTATTAACTTATTTTAATAAATTATAATATTTGAATTTTTAATACATGGTGATTAACGTCATTCGGTATCCTGTTGTGCTTTTTGGTAGTTGGGTTTTTTTGTATCAACAGATCTGTAACCATTGGGTTGGAATTATGAAGAGTTAATATTACTTAGTAGGAGGCAACGCTCTTTAGTAGAATGTCAAGAGGAACTATGAGCTTATATGAAGCCAAATGCTCGAACACACGCGTGTTATGAAATAAAAATATATTACAAAAAAAATCAAATTCGATAGTAATAAAAGTTTCCGTGAGAACTGCATACGTGAGAGATATCTCTCGTATTTAAACTCGAAATGTGATAAGACGATATATACTCATGAAAGAGATAAGAGTTAGTTAAAGCACGTGTAACTCGGACACGGAATGGCCCAGATGTTGTATATATCATAATGCACAATATCACGATCTCTAGGTTGTCCCATAAGCATCAGCTTCCGCGATAGTTCATTACCAAACTCTCTCCTGTTGTCTATATTTATTCATGGTATGAGATTATTCGTAAATAGTTGATAAGCACAGATATTTCCTTGAGGCCGGATTCTTATTACACTGAGAAACAGTGGAACACTAACAAAAAGTAAAGGTTCAAACCCTGTAACTCACGAATATAAAATTTAAATATAGTATAATTTAGCTAACGATGAGGTAAATATGAGTAAGAAATAAGCATAGCTACTTATGTGAAAGGGTGGATATCATCGAGACGGGGAAAATTTAACACATATATATAAAGAGAATAAGAGAATATTATATGGGTATTATATAATCAGTATTTGTAGATAGTAAGAACCTATCTTATGTTTGAATAATTATAATGACCTATTTATTATAACTGTACAACAATATTTTAATCCATTACTGTCAATTCCTATTATAAGGGTTAGTCTGAAGCTTTGATTGTAACTATTAAATATTGTTGGTGTATGTTTTAAGTTTAAACAATTATTTTATTTTATTTGAAGCAGTTGAGGTTAAATGATAAATGTCATTGGTTGAGCCAGCTAGTTGAAAAACTTCACACCAGATATCTATAGTGATACTCTGAGAACAATTCTATATTGTCGTAGCATGCAACATTTTAAATTGTGAATTAATTACTAAAAGTCAAGACACTTCAAACGGTGGATCAGATTCCCATCCAAACGGGTCACAAAGTAGACTTTTGGGAACTTTAGAAAGGTAACATATACTGTACACACACACACAACATAATTATTTATATACATAATATAATATAATTATTATTAATTTATATTATATTAATATATATTATATATATAATATATATATATATATTATAATATATTATATATATAATATATTATATATATATTATATATATATTATATATATAATATAATTAATATATATATATAATACTATAATACTATATATATAATAATATTTAATGGGTCAACCATAATGAAGTGTAAAGTTTGGTTCGCCAGCATTCCATTATCAAAAAGGACATATTTTGACATACTTTGGTTTAAGGATTATCTATCGGACACGTTCATAGAAATATATATCACTAATTTTTTTTTTACATAATTTGTATTGAAGATATTAATGATTATTTAAGTTTAAGATAATTTATTCTATTGATTGGGCAATTTATAAGATGTTAATTAAAATTCCAATATCTCAGCACTGGTAACTCTTAGAACAATTATTTTTTAAATATTATTCTTATTGGGGACAAATACAAGTGCAAGGCCAAAACAATTTTGTTTGCTTACATGGAAATCATGTATTATAAATAGGATATATAATCCTTAAATATGAATTTTGATGTCAAAGTTTTCTATTAAAATCGATGTAATTGTAATTTTTGGGCTCAAATTCTTTGATGATGGAATTTACTGATCTCAAATTTTGTGAGGTACTGCGTACTTAACTATGGTTTAAAGCAAAAAAGATATTTAAAGTTAGATAATTGAACCAAATTTTTTTTACAGTGTGGACAAAAATCCATTAAAAAAAAAAAAAAAAAAATGGCCAACTTTGAACTTGAATATCTCTGGTGAGCAGTAATGTCAAAATCTAAAATTTACACAAGTTAAAGATCTCTACTATAAGTTAATTGTAATAAAATCTTGAGTTTGATGTTTGTATGGTTTAAGAGATACAATAAATAATCCAAAAGTTGTAAAAAATTCAAAATTTCATATTTAATGCTATGGGCTCATTTCCCGTCTTCAAACATAATGTGTGGGTAATAATGTAGTAAATTGAGAGGTGATTAATATAAATCATGATAATGTGTAGATGAAAATAACAATTGGTATTTATTTGCAAACTTTAGTTTAAGAATTAAGATCTGAACCGGAATGAACATCAGAATACACACACACGTAACACCACGTACACTATATAATATTATATATATATTTATTATATTAATAATATTGCCCGTTGCATTATATTAATATAGTTGTCGAATAACTACGTGATTTTTTCACAAGTATAGGTCTGCGTCACAGATGCGTCGTGAGGGCTAACTGGTGACAGAGCAATAAGTGGACTTCGCGCGTCAGTATCTTTGCTCTTCCTGTGTAAGGAGCTGGGGGGGCGAGAGAGGGCCTTGTTTGAGACTGGGTGAGCCTGAGAGAATGTTGAGCTATTCTCAAACTAAAAAATTAACTTATCAATCCTTCGTGCCACTCGGGTCCGGGACGGAAGATGTTGTTATGAGTACATATATGAAAATTTCTAATTAGTTGGTAGTATTTCGTGCTTCCGCATCTAGAAACGTTATGGGAAAACATTTCCCGGCTTCCGCGGATGAGGTCTGGCATGCCAGCGGACGATTGATTTAGCTTTAGGGGCTAGCCCGTGTAAACCCCAAGGAGCCCTTTATTCTTTCGTTAGATGGGTGGTCGTCGCCGCATTATAGCCACTGACAGGTCGTGGCTTCCCCTATAAAAAAGAGGCCCCAAGACCTGATCCTTCCTGGGGGGAAGAACAGTTTTATATATATATATATATAATAAATAATTATATATATATTACTATATAATTATATATATTATATATTAGTATATATATATATATTATAATAATATAATATATATATATATATATAATATATATATATATAAGCTGGGTTGAACCAAGTTTTTTTTAACCACTAAGCATAAAGATTAATTCCATAGTAAAAAGTTTTTAAATCTGACTATATACCCTAACGCAACTTAAATAATTTTACTTACTTTACTTACTTAATCTATACTAACCTTACTTAATATTGTATAGAATATTTACACTATTTTTCTTTGCAGGTAAATGGTAAATTTTGTTTTCCCCTCCTCCAAATTGAAAATTTTTTCTTCTTTTTTCCACATAAACAAAAAATTTGCAAGAAATTACAAGAAGAAGATTGTAACTGAAATTGTCCATTATCATCTATATATATATATATATATAATAATAATATATAGTATATAATTATATATATAGTGTATATAATATTATTATATATAGGTATATATATACATATATATAAATATATTAAATATATATTTATATTTATATTATATTAGTAGTATATAATTTATTAATAGATATAGTAATATTTAATTATATATATAAATTCAGAGCTGGGTGGCCATGGGGGGCGGGCGTGATTCTCATGTTAAGGGCGGCACAGTGCTGCCACGCGCACCTTCAGATCAATTGTCGCGGCATCAATGAAGATGACAGATTATACCTATAAAATATTTTTTTTTTTTGGAGCTAGATGCGTGGCCTGTCTTCGCATGCCTGCTAATCCGCGATGATTGGCCTATATCTATGGCATAACACATCTAACAGAATACGGGGTGCATAGGTGTGATCCCACAACGACCACACCCGGAACCTAGTGCGCTAGCGCCTAATGCGCCTATATTTGTTGGTCACATCAAGCGCCTAGCGCCTATGCGCCTATCGCCTTTGTGCCTAGGATTTTCGCCGGTTGGTGGACTGTTCGCCTAAATTTATTTGGCAAAGTAAACTTTTAGTGCGAAATAATAAAAAGCATGGCTTTTATAAGGAAGAAAAACACATTTATTAATATTTGTAATTAAAACACCGAAAACTAATATCTACACGTCCTCTTCCACCTCCATGTCCTTGTGGCCATGTTTTCCCACAGGAGGTTCAGCACGAGCGCTGAAGAAGTTGAATTTTCAGAGCCATATTTGCCAATTTATTTGTAGTTAAAAACTACTGAACTAGTTTATATTATAATATACATAGAATATTATATATATATATATATATAATATATAATATATATATTTTATATATAAATATATATATATATATATATATATATATATATATATTATATATATATATATATATATATATAGATATATATACTATTATATATATATATATATATATATATATATATATATAATAATATATATATATATATATAATATATACTATATATATATATATAAAATATAATAAAAACTTTATATTTATATATATATATATATATATATATATTATATATATAATATTTAAAGGGGGGTTGTTCCGGTGCTGTGTGGGGCAGGGGTTGGTGCAGTGCTACGCTGGGCTGAGAGGGGCAGGGCTAATGCGACGTCAGGAATAATACAAATAAAGAAATAAACATAAAATGAAAAATAAATAAATAATAATAATAATAATAATATATAATAATAATAATAATAAACTAATAAATAATAATAATAATATATAATAATAATAATAATTAATAATAAATAATAAAATAATAATAATAAAATATAATAAAAATAATAATATAATATCGCGGTTTAGTCAGTCTTAGGCTAATCTTCGCATCTGAATTGGAAAGCCAGCAAAAACGCGTAACCCACTTATTTCAACCCTTGCTCGTCGGGGGAGATACCCCAATAGAATCAACCTAGCGGACTTTGAAAACTCACCGGTAATCAGTTTTAACAAACCAATAGAACATATACAAAGTTTCATTACGAAATCTCAAACCGTCTTCGAGAAATCGGCAGGCGACGCCGTTATCCATAACTATAAATATATACTGATATACTATATATATTATTATATATATATATATATATAAATATATATATATATAGTTATATATATATATATTATATATATATATATAATACAATATAAAATATATATAAGTATTATATATATATATATAAATAATATATATAAGTTTTACACTGGGTTTTAGAATGATACAAGTTAATTGCCAAGCTTCTAAGTTCTAACTTTTAAGGGTATAAAAAAATGGCTTTGGTTTCTGTTCATAGGCGCGGCTATAGGCGCAAAGAATTGGCTGTGCGCCTTTTTGCTTAGTCCGCCTTTTAAAAATTGTTGCGCCTATTTGGCGCCTTTGCGCCTACGATTGATAGTGCGCCAATAGGCGCAAGGCGGCATAGGCACAACTCGGTGGCGAAACGCCCAGCTCTATGAATATAATATATAAATATATATATATATATATATATTATATATATTATATATATACTATATTATTATAATATAAATTATTATATATATAGTATAATATATTATAATATATATATATATAAATACATATATTATATATATATATATATATGATAATAATAATATTATAATATATATATATATATATATTTATATATATTATATATATATATATATTATATACTAAAAAAAATATAGTATATATAGTATAATATATATATATTATTATATATTATATATATTAATATATATTATATATATATATAATATATATATATATATGATATATTATTATATATATATATATATATAGATATATTATTATCACAGGGGCGTAGCCAAGGGGGGCTGGAGGGGGCTGCAGCCCCCACGAAATTATCGACAGTGCAATTTTTTCAACAAAAACAAACTACATATTATAGTATATATATACTATTATATATATTATATAATGTATAGTATATATATAAATATATATATATATAAATATAATATATTATATATATATTATACTATAGTTATATAGTATTATAATATATATATATATAAATATATTATATATATATATACTAAAAGGTAACATTGAAGCTCTTATTCAGAAAAAATCGAAAGCATGACAAACAACTGGACACTCAAATTAAGAAAAATGTGAAGGAAATAGAAGCTTGTACCAATAATTGAAACTAAACGTTTATGTGGCCAGCAAGGTCCTGCATTAAGGGGCTCAAGTGACTCTGGGCGTATTGAATTATCAACTCCAGCTAAAAATGACGGAAAATTTTAGAAGCCTTCTTAGGTTTTCGAGCAAATGGAGGTGCCAAGGTTTGAAGAACCACTTTAACTTCTATCGTCCAAAAATTCAATGTATACCAGTCCGATGATACAGATGAAATTCATAGCGTCATTATGTCAGCTTTTTACAAAAGGAAAATAGGTGGAAAGAAGTTAATAAAAAAATTTTTTTTCAAGTTTAACCTGATGAAACAACGGATATTTCCAAAAAAGGAACAGTTTTCGACTTTGTGTAAGCGTAATACCGCGATTGGTGGTGAATTGGAAGGTGATACTTCCTTTTTACTTTAAGAAATAGAGGATTTTTTAAATCATTTAATTCCGGTTTATGATATCTCAGGGAAAAGCATTGGCAATGTAATTTTGGAGAGAACCTCGGCCTATTGGTTATAAACTTCGATAAATTTATGCACGCCCAAAGGATATGATGGCGGCCTCTTCCATGAAGAGGCGAATTCACGAAGGATTGCAATCTGTTATTCGAATGAAAGTATTCACTAAAGCTTTACCCACTTGAGTGGTAGCACAAATTGTTTACAAATGAGTTTATGGTCTCCCAGACTCTTTAAAAATTCAACAGCCATTTCGAAACGTCTTATGATTCCTCTGAAAATATGCCATTTTTTTTTGCGACCGAATCCGAAGCGCGCAAAACTTCTGCGAAGAATAAAAAAAATAAAAAGTTTCCTAGTAAAACAAATAACAAGGAGGAATTCAAAAAAAAGACGTTGCGAGACCAGATGGTGCGTGAACGATATGGGCGGTTTTCCTTTTAAAGAGACTCTTGTGAGCAAATACTTGCGTCATTGGAAGAATAAAAAGAATGGCCTGGTGAATTAATACAGAAAGCTACTTTCGTTGTTTAAATTCAAATCAGTAATCTTGAAAATTTTTATAATAACATTAATCGTTTTAAGTAATTTCCTTGGAATAAACCGCACCATCTTTGGTCCAAAAAACCAGTTACAGAGTGTCCATTTGGCATTGTTAGTGCAATAAACTTAGTGAAAAACATTATTCAACTTCTCGAAAATGATAGACAACAGACACATTACATAGAAGTTTAAAACCATATTCAAACACAAGCTAAAAATATATGCGACAAGCTTAGTATTGAAATACACAACTTCCAAGAACTACGAAGTTCCAGAAACATCGTTGGAATGTGCCTATATTCATTCTAGAATCAAAATATTACCATCATTTCAGTTTTTATTCCGTTTATTTATGATCTATGATCTAATTTCTTCGTTGACTGATCGATTTCTCTCGGCATGAAACTCCCATCATTTCACTTAAGTATATTTTACCAGAAAGTGCAATTACCTTATAAAGCAATTGAAAAAAACCAATCCTCCTACTTTTTAATAAAGACGAACCTTTGTCAACCTCACGAGGATTAACACGTAATAACGAGAGTGGTGTCTCTGCAGCGTAAATGGCTGTTAGAAAAATGGAAAAACCAAAAAACTTAACGTGATCGGTGCCATTTGGCTAAAGTGCTGGACAAAGAAGAAGGTTACTAAACATTGTTACTCTCCGAACTATCTAGCAGCTATTGGCCTGTAATCCAGCAACAGTAAGAAAGAACTTTTGTCGACTTAAGGGTGTCTGAACAACGTAATTAACGCGAATTGTTGTTTGAGAGGACACGCAATTACATGTCTTTTTTTACTTGTCAATTCATCGAGATCTCGGCACAGAAGTCAGCAATGAAAATATTTTGAATCCCCTCAGTCAAAAAGCAAGGAACCGCTGAATTTAACCTTAACGATGATAAGTTCTTATGAGAATTTTATATATATATATATCTATATATATATATATATATAATTATATAATATATAGTTATATATATATATATATATATATATATATATTATATAATTAAATAAAATTTAATATATATATATTAATATTATATATATAATATAAATATATATATATATACTATATATATAATATATATATTATATATTATATATATGATTATATTATATATACTAATAATAATTTAATATAATATATATATAATTATAAATTTTATTTATAAAATATATTATATAATATATATATATATATATTATATTATATATTATATATATATATAATATATTATAATATATATATATCATAATATACTATATATATATATTATATATATAATAAATTATATATATATATATATATTTATATTATTATATAATATATATATATAAATATATATATATATATATATAATATATATATATATAATTATATTATATATTTATATATATTAATTATATACATATTATATATAATATATATATATATATATATATAATATATTAAATTATATATATATATATATAATATATTATATATATATTATTATATATATATATACTTATACTATATATATTATTATATATAATATTATAATAATAAATATATATATTATTATATATAATATAATATTATAATTTTAAAAAACCTTCATTTGAAAATGTAAACACTTGCGAAAGTCGCAGCCCCCTCCGAAAAAATTCCTGGCTACGGGCCTGATATATATATAACAATATATAATATATATAATTATATATATATTATATATATATATATATATATATTAGTAATATATATATATATAATATATATATAATATATATAAATATTATTAAGTATTATATATATATATATATATATTATTTTAATATATATATTTTAATATATATATATATGTAGTCACTCCATTATAACTTTGTAAAAATTTAATTTTTGTTCCCGTAACTTTGCTAGATTCTGCGCGAGCAATAATTTATTAACAGGCATAGTCAAAAATGAATAATAATATAATAATAATCGTCGTTTTGAGATACTCTTCAGTCAGATACAGGAGTCAATATAATTATCTAAGTAAGAATCAGAGAAAATAAATCTTCACATGAAAGACACTCCTCTCCAGAATCCTCCAAACTTCAAACACAACTTTCGGCCAGAGGTAATTATGGAAAAGTCCCGCGACTCCGATCTCATCAGAGCAAGGTTTTTCAAAAGAAGAGTCCGGAAAGGGAGGTAAGACGCGTGGAAAGTGAGTCGTGACTACTTAAATTGCCTACGAAGAAAGAAGTAATCTCAACAGAAGGGGACTTTTATTACTTTACCTTTATTGAATATATTTTACTATGTTGAATAAAAACATCAATTTTTCAAATTGATATTTCTAAAATTACCTATCCCTCTTATATAGGTTGCCTTGCTCTTAAATAAACACTCATCTAAAGCCAAGTCCTACACTATAATAATTGGTCGAAGCCCGCAGAGAAGCACAACCCAGAATTCAATCAATATGCCCCTTCTGCAAAAAAACAAACAAAATTGACGAAACAGAAAAAACTACAAATATACTAAAAAATGCCAATCAGACACTCGGAGTAAAAATGACTCAAGCGCAAATGAAAACATTAAAACACCGAACTTCAAATTTTTTCATTTTTAATAATTTTGGAGAGATATGGTCTTCAAAAGCTTTTCACAACTATCACATTTCGAGGATTCATCGCTAGACAATAGGAAAACATTCCTTAAGGGTCATGATATTTCCTTCACAATCTTCAAGTTTGGGATTATTGGGCAGAACACCTCATTATTTGATTTCCATTAACGAACTCTGATTCCTTTTCGAAATTCTAAATGGATCTGTGACCTCTCCCTTTTATGTATAAAGAAATTTTTCAAATAAAGGACTTTAATTTCAAGCACAACTTCGCCTCTACAATATGTAACTTTCTTTATGGGTATGTTTCTTCATTTCATCATTTTCATTATGGATTTATGCAGAAATTCATTTTTTGGGATTCCAACTACGAACTCTTGATTCCTTTTTCGAAATTCTATAATGGTTCTGTGCCGCTCCCTTTATGTAATGAAAAGAAATTTTCAAATTAAGGAAACTAAAATTTCAAAGTCAACTTCTTCTACATATGTCCAAGCATGGTTTTCTCCCCCCGTCGTAACTACAAAGCTTTGAAAAAACGCTATTTAACGTGCGCATTGTCAAATCAGGATTACATTTAGAAACCTTTATATCTGGGAACTCCTTTCATTGGATTCAGCGTTCGATCGATGTGTCTAAATTTAACATTGGTGATATTCAATTGTTTCTACAATAATTTGTAGTAACATCATTTTTTGTATTTAATGCATTTAATATGTTTTGTATGTTTGTTTATATCTAAACGGATTATACCATAATGCTTATGTTTGAATGCAACCTTTATTTTCTGTAAAATATATAAAACATTATTGTAATTTTTTAAATGTATTCATATTTGTATGTATGTTTTACGAATTTCGGATGTAACCAGTAGCTCTATTTTACGAAATCTATTTTTGCCTTCCAATGTTTGTAATGTCTACTTAATGTCTTTGGACATTAATTAAACAGCTTGAATTCTAAGATCTTTAACTTATGTTATTAAGTTAATATTTTCCCTCAATTGATATGTCCTTATATGTTTGTTGCGCATAGGTTAAACCCAAATGCCCAGAAATATGAACATTTGAATGAGGGTTAATTTTTATATATTGGTGATAATTATTATAAAACTTCACTCCGTGTTTAGCGTGGGAAGTAATGTAATACTCCATTATAACTTTGTAAAAATTTTAATTTTAATGTTCGTACTTAGCTGCTAAGATTTGCGCGACCAAAATTTTAGCATAAGTCAAATGAATAATAATATAAAACCCGTCCTGGTTGAGATATCTCTTCGTTCAATACAGAGGTCAGAATAAATTCACCAAGAATCAGAAAAAAATAAATTCACTCAGATATACTCTCTCACCAGCAAATCCTCCCGGCAAGAGATGTAAATTTCAAGGGAAAAGGTCTGCGACTCTGATATTTCGATCAGCGAAATTTTCGCTAAAAACGAAAGATTCAGGAAGGCAAGGGTGCAGAAAAAGCGAAATGGACTAAGGGCTGTGACTAACCGAATATCGCCTAAGAAGAGAGAGAAGTCTCAACAGAAGGGAACTTTTGTTACTCATTTACTTTATGATATCTTTATTAATTATGTTGAATAAAAACACTTTTTAAAAAAATGATTCTAATTTACCCATCCTCTTATTAGGGGTGCTTGCCAAAGAAGGCACCAATCAAGCATTAGCAAGTCATACCCCTATTCTATAATATATAATATATATATATATATATATATATATATATATAT
>JABUQX010123287.1:7500-10000 GCA_015478945.1 Trachelipus rathkii
TATTAAATACAATATTATTAATAATAATAATAATAATAATAATAATAATAATAATAAAAATAATAATAATAATAATAATAATAATAATAATAATAATAATAATAATAATAATAATAATGGCATGTAAAGCCAAAATTTTATTGAATCTTTGGTAATTCTTCCTAGTGGCTCTTCCTTCAGCTTCTCCCTTTTCTCCAGCTCTTTATTTTGTGTACACTCGGCATGAATAGTCGTCACTGATATGGTTTTCTGACAAAGTTGACCTCAGCCACGTTTTTTCTCTTCGCATTGTGCTAAATGATCTTTCAATGTTGCCCTTTAAGGAAGACTGAACAACGAAATGTGCAGAGCATGTTTCGTCGATGTGATAAAAGTCTGGTTGTCTTTACCACCTCTACTACTTTCAATTCCTTCAATTATTTAAAAAAATAATAATAAAAAATATAAAAATAATCAAGAAAACTGCTTCTTCTCTAAATTCTTCAAATGTAATGTGCAATATTATAGTAGGGTGTAGTAACAATAGTGAAAAGGAGGGGATAATTTTAATAAATAATATCGCTGTTACAAAGAAATTTAATATTTTAAGTAAAGGGTAAAAAAAAAAAAAAAAAACAACTAAAAAACAGGAGTTTTCCAGAATTCCGTACTAGTTGAAATTATCGGGTTTGGACGGTGCTATGTTGTTATGTTGCTGCTGTTGTCCTACGATTCTTGGCAAATTAAAATTTATTCCATTACCTTCAACAACTAAAGAATCTAAGCAGTATCTCCGCATTTGATTGTCTTGAATACGGCAATATTTGTTTCTTATAAGATCAATGTGTCTTACAAAAAAACACTGGGATGTTTGGTGTATAATTTCTTCGAAAAACAGATTCACGAAAGAAGTTGATTATATCCATTCTTTTACTGTGGAAATTGTGTTGCATATTTTTGAGACACAATTAAAATTATTCACAACAAGGTTTATGTTTTTGACTTGCACATTTAAAAAATAAGCACTTTCTTATACTCCTGTTGCAAAATATTTTGAACTTTAACATCTTCCCTGCAATCTGCACAGCCCTCACAGAGCCCTGTCCAACACATTTATCTACATCAAAACCTTCAATCTCCAGAAAGTAGAAGTTTTGGTAACCGAGTGCTGTGTTGTGCATGGGTAGGGCATCTCAGAAGGAGATGTTCTGTTGTTTCTGAATCCAGATTACATTTTGGGCATGTTAGTGAGGTGGTGTTCTGTATTTTGAATCTATATGTTTGTATGATTGCAATTTAGTATGGTGTTCCGACCTTGATCTGTCTAGTGCTATTTGGATTTTGCTTGGAAATGTGTTCTGGGAGTTTGATATTTTAGGTGGATAAGAATTGATAAGGTGGTTTTTCTGACTGCTCTTGAGATATGTTTGTATTATGCTTGTGTGTATATGATTGATTGGAGGGATGTTGTTTGGGGGGGGGGGTGTTCCTGAGAATGTTTCTATAATATTGATCTGGTGAGGAGGGTGGTGATTTTAATATGTATCTTGTAAAATCTCAAAAGGAGTTGTGACAAGGGTGTGACGGTTACAAAGTGTGAATATAATTGGGTACCAAACATGTTTAGGTGGTTGCAGATATGGAGAATTTTGGTTTCCTCATGTAGGTGTTGAATTAGGGTGGATTTTATACTGCTTATTATGTTTCAGAGACCAGCGTTTTTGTTTTTTTGTAGTTTTCTATATTAGAGTGAGAAGTTGCAGGGTGCCATTCTGGAGATGCGTAGTTAAGAGTGAATCTTAGATACTTAAATTAATTTTGTGAGAGAATCTTATAACAATGCTTAACTGTTTTGTTATGTGTGTGTTTTGAAAATAATGAACTGTGTTTCGAATGTGAGACAGAGGATTTTTAGATAGTGTTTTTTTTTTTTTTTTTTTTTTTTTTTTTAAGTGGGGTTACAGAGTTATTTAATTTTATTTGAGGATGTAGGGAGGATTGGTGTCTGTCGGTTGTGGTTTAAGTTACTGAGGATTTTTCTGTGGAGGTTGTCATTCTGTTGGAGGTAAGCCAAGTTTCCGGTTGTTGGATATATGGTTGTGTGAGTCTGTTAGCTGTGGGTGTAGAAGGGTTTTGTGTGATGATAGTTCTGTCGTCAGCATATGTCTGGTGTTTGAGGGAGAGGTAGGTCGGCTGTGAATATGTTGAAGAGGAGAGGGGATAGAATAGCTCTCTGAGTGACGCCATTTCTTAGTTTTACTATTTTGAGAGAAAGCTTTTGTTAGATATTTGAACTGTACGTCCAGATAGGAAGTTAGATATCCATTTTTTGCAGTTATTGGGTATACGCGTTTGTAGGATTTTTTGGAATGAGGATATGTCTGGGGACTGTGTCGAAAGCTTGTTTATGTCTATGGCTTCAACTCACTACAAGCATAGTTTTATGTGAGGAAGTTTTGTTAAGGCCATTTATGATATTTTGGGAGATGGTGGTTAAGGCTGTAGTGGTCGAGTGTTTTTC
>JABUQX010123287.1:15000-25236 GCA_015478945.1 Trachelipus rathkii
TATTAGGAGCTGTCGCTCGAACTTTGAACATCTCGAATTGTTAATGGATGAGCTCTAAGTTAAGTTTTCGATAATCATACTTACAGAAACTTGGCTTGACCAGGCGTTTGATTCTGGATTCAATCTGGAGGATTGTAGGGTATTTGATATTTATTGTAACAAACATGGAGCGGAATTAAAGGTTTGTCTTTAAGGCTGTTCAGTCTTCTGTGATGGAACAGTATTGTACTGTGAATGAACTATTTGAACGTTTGCCACTGAAGATCAGTATTAACAATTCTGATTTTTTGATGTTATCAATTTATAGAATCCCAAATGGTTCGATAGCTCAGTTTAATCATTTAATGAAATGTTTTTTCACAATGATGTTGACCACTGACTTGTTGAAATCCAAGGAGAACTGCAGTTATTGGTGACATGAATATAAATCTTATAAATCCCCTAAACTTGTCTTCTTATGACGTATTTATTGAGGCGTTTTTGTCGAGATCATTCTTGTCTTATATCAATAGTCCTACTCGATATTTCTTGGAGAACCCGATCACTAAGTGTTCGATTCTTGACCAGGTTTGGTGTATATTTTGAAGATGTTAATTATGCAACTGCAGTTGGGTGTGAGATAACTGATCATTTGCCCATTGTTGTAAGTCTTAATTTTGCTGTTGGCAGGAAGTTGAATCCTAATTATCTGTTTAGACCAATCAGTTCTTTTAAAATTAAAAAATTTAAAGCTGATCTTATAGGTTATATTAGTAGATATGCTGATCATAATATGTCAGGTGCTCAACTTTTTGAAAGATTTTACTCTGAAATTTTTGAGATATATAATCGATCTTTTCCTTTAAAACAGAAAAAGCCTTAGAACTAAATCCTGGATGAATAATGATCTCAGATTTTGTATGAGAAAAAACTGTCTTATTCAATAAATATAAACGAGGCTTAATTACTAGGATTCACTATAGAAATTATTGTAATCTTCTAGGCTATGCTATAAGAAGGGTTAAACGCTCTCATCGCTGTCGTGTGTTGAGGTCTGCTGATGGAAACATTAGAAAAGTCTGGACCTTTGTTAATCAAATTAGAGGACGTAACAGGGGAAGTGACACAATTGAAGCAATTAGGAAAGATGATGTGATTGTTACTGATAAGGATCGGATTGTTGATGAATTTAATGAATATTTTATAAATGTGCCTGCAAAAATTGAGGAGAACCAGCCACAAGGATATGGAAGCCCCTTACTTAAATGGTGTAGCTATTAATGAGAGAAGTTTTTATTTTCTTCCAATAACGGGCCATGAAGTTGATACTTTAATTATGAGCCTAAAAAAAAGACAAATTTCCATTATGACATCAAAGTTTTGGTCTTGAAGATAGTATCTGCGCTCATTTCGTCTTTACTTGCTGATATTTTTAATAGGTGTTTTCTTGAGAGGTTTTATCCGGACTCTCTTAAGATTGCACGTGTGGTCCCAATATACAAGAAAGACGACAAGTTGTGTCTTCATAATTACAGGCCTATCTCAGTCCTACCAAATTTTATTATAATTTTTGAAAAATTGATTCACAATACAGTTAATAGATTTATTGATGGATCTGCTTTGTTTTATCAATTCCAGTACGGATTTAGGAAGAATAAGAATACGACTCATGTCGTCATGAAGATTGTAGAGAATGTTCTGAATGCATTTCAGGAAAAGAACTTTTTAATGGCAGTATTTCTGGATCTCAAAGGCGTTTGATTGTGTTGAACATAAAATACTTGTCCTAAAATTGGAAAGATTTGGATTTAGAAGCATTGTGGGGAAACTTTTAACTTCTTATCTTAGTAATCGGCGACAGTATGTACAGTTGCAGGATACTAGATCTCAAGCTCTTGTGGTCAGATATGGTGTTCCTCAGGGATCTGTGTTGGGACCTTTGTTGTTTTTGTTTACATTAACGACTTGCAATATGTTTTGCCACGTCTGGTGTTGTTTGCCGATGATACGGTTTTGTTTCGAGCTGGAGATGATGAAGGGTGTGTATCGGCACTCTTGAATAAGGACCTGGCTGCGATTTCTAACTGGTTGAGAAAAAAACAGACTTGTGTTAAATACTAGTAAGACAAAATTCATGAATTTCTCAATGCGTGGGGTCAACTCCCAGTGGATATCTATGTTGACGATTAGAAGATTGATAGGGTTGAAACTTTTAACTACTTAGGACTTTTAATAGATCAGAGTTTGCTCAGCATGTGAAGAGTGTAGTGAGAAAACTTTCCTATTATCAGGGATTGATATGGTCATTGAAGAAGTATTTGCCGTTGTCTGTACTTAAGATATTGTATTTTTCTTTTGTGTACCCACAGCTCCTGCTTCACCTGGTTGTGTGGGGTGGTTCGCCTCCTGTAACGATTTCTCCCTTGCGAACCAAGCAGAATGCAATAGTAAGAATTTTTGCCTCGGGTTATGAGTACACTGTTGATCTGTATAGGAATTTGGACATTCTGACTATCTATCAAATGCATAAGATTTATGTATTGTTGTTCTTTTATGACTGGTTTGTCTGTGGTAAATATGATGGTTTTGATGACGTAAGGAATGACATGCTGTTTATGCATGGCTATAATGTGCGTGACCCCCATTACCTCAGACTTCCTTTAGCCAGGATGAATAAGCATAAGCAAAGTGTTATGCTTGAGCAATATATCTTTATGGAATAAATTGCCGATGGACATAAGAACATCGAACACTAGAATTATGTTCAGGAAATCTTGTCTTGCATTAATAAAGTTAATGCAATAATAATAATAAAATAATAATAATCAATAATAATATAAAATAAATAATAATAATAATAATAATAATAATAATAATAAAATAATAATAAAGTTAACATCGCGGTATTGTTGAGCGAATGTATTGTGCTTTTATATATGACCAATGTATGCAGCCCTGCAAGAAAAATACATCTTTTGTACATTTGAGTGTGATAGTAATGAGAGAATAAACTAAATAAATATTTATATATAATATATTTAATATATATATATATATATGTATAATATATATAGATATATATATAATATATATATATATATATATATATATATATATATATATATATATATATATATATATATATATATATATATATATATAAAAAAACTCAAAAAAATCATTTTTTATGTAACATATTTTAATATCTTTTTATTAATTTTTCGTGAACGTTTTAAACTTATTCTGATAGAATATATTGATTAATATCGAACAGTTACAAACGAAAGGCGTTGCACACCACAAACACAAAAAAATATATGTGAAAATTATAATAGTTTATTAATCCTTTAATTACTTACATAAATGAGTTAATAAAGAGGTATCTAACCTATTTTGGATTTATAACAAAGGTGCGTTTTCATTAAATATATTTTTTATTGCGCTTGTGAGGTTAAGAATAGTGGTAAGAAAAGATTTTAGAATGGGGAAATAAATCAGTTGATTAATTTAAATATAACTACTGTATTTTGGAACTTGCAGATTCAACTGACGATGTTTTTACAGCATAGTTTTCTAATACTGATTTGTAATGGTTAGTTATTTTACTGCCTATAAAGGGGAAAACTCTTTGTGTTCAACTGATGATGTTTTTAAAGCAATGTTTTCTAATATTGATATGTAATGATTAGTTATTTTACTGCCTCTAAAGGGAAAACTTTTTGTGTTCAACTGATGACGGCCTCCTAAGTGTACAAAAAATAATGTTACTATATATATGAGATAATCTCATATATATATATATTTATATATATTATTATATAATATATATATTATATATATTATATATATTATAATAATATATATTATAAATATAATATATATATATATATCATAGAAATTACTCTATATATATATCTGATCTTACACAAAAAAAATAATTTGAGTAAGTTTAAGTCACATCTAGCAATAAAATATATTATATATATATAAATATGAATATTTCAGCACTATCAATACTACTATACTATATATATATATAAGTCATAAAAGTTACAACTATTTATATATAGGGGTATTTCATACACAATATTAACTAATGTAGAGATAAGGAATGTAATGAAAGGGGGTTAACTCCAATTAATAGGTTTGGTCCATTTGTGTTTAAAACTCTTTTCTTAACCTACTCTCTTTGCCTATCTTCCTATCACATCTAAGGCTTCACAGCACTGGCCCACCATCTCGCTGGTTTCCAGGGGTTTTGAACCCCGTTCGTTGGAAAAGAAATTGTTATGGAAAGGAAGAACCCGGAAATTGTATGCAAATACATCAAAAACCCGTGGGTTTAAAACCGTACTTTCAGATGGAGATGGAGAAACCTGTAAAAACGTACCCGTAGAAGTAGTCGAAGAGGTGGAAACTAGTAGAGGCCCTGTGCGTACCTTGAAATGCACGCGAAGTTGATGATGATCCAAGCGAAAATACATCCAGCCCATACAAAAGGGTAAGTGCCCGCTTAAATTATATTATTACTATATTATTATCAGAGGATTACTTTTCTTTGCTTTAATATTATCATAATCATTGATTATATTAGTTTTATCATTATAATTATATAGATTATATATATAATATATATATCTATATATATATATATATATATTTATATAATATATATATCAGTATATAATTTATTATAATATATATATACTATTTATATTATGTAATCTGCAGCGGAAGGTGATTATGCATAATGAGAACGAAATACCACGTACTGTATCAGGGGAACACTGACGGAGTTGATCTTGATATATCTACGGATAATGATGAGGAATGATGTGCGAGTATTAGCTTGAAGCCTGAAGGAAAGATGAAACTTTATTTCGCTGTTATATCCGCAAGCTATTGATATCAGGAATACGACCTAGAAGTAGTTTCTTAGCGTGTATATATTCATAGGACGTTATTACAGAAAAGATATGCTTTTAATATATAATTATACTTATAAACTATTTCATTACAGTGTGCTAATGCATGAATCAGCCAGAGTTCCAATTGTCATAAGTCCGGAGGTTGACCGTAATGCAGATTAATCCCCCTGTTAAGGAGAAGCTTAATCCAAGCGAACGCCGTAATCTCTCCAACGCGCATAATGAGGCCCGCAGGCCAGATCAGAAGCATACGAAGTCACGTGTTATTGAAGAGCCGAAAACCACTGCTCCAACCTACTGACAGATAATTTTCTGACAAACCGAACCTACTGAGGATGGAACATCAAAGGAATGGTATGTACATTCAAGTACATGATTTTCCTGTTTATCTCCTATAGCTGTTCTATAACAATCTTACATTTTGTTTTTTATATTTACATACATGTTTTCTTCCCTCTATAGATTACACGCAGGAAAACCCGCAGTCCTAATAAGAAGAGGTTAATCTCGAAACTTGAACGTCGCAAACTTCGTCGTATCGTAGAAGCCCCAAAACCATACCGTGTCAACAGGTCGTGATACAGTAGATGGTAAATCCGAATCCAAGCGAAACACACCCGGGCCAGCCTCAGGTTCTTCTCCATTCGCAATACTGAACGAAAAAAAACAAGGAAAGAGTATGCATATTTCAAAATTCTTGGAATACTTAATTAACCCTATACCACAATCTACATTTAGCTACTACGCCTTCTTTTTCCACCTTTCAACAGAAATGCATCTGGAGTACTCATCAACGTAACGTCCAGACTTAATACTGGTGAAATCCCGCTGACATCTCCAACATACCCGTGCTAGGCTGCCCTGCCCCCTTAGCTGAAGCGAATATCCCAACTTCGGAATCGTCAGTAAGTTACAATCCTAATTATTCTATATATTACTGAAAAATATTACTGAAAATTATTAAAGTTACTGAAGTATGTTACACAATTGTTTATGAATTTTCATTCTTTTTTCCAGAAAAGCAAAACAGCAAAAGGGCCAGGCCGAGGTAGATGAGAGCTGTTGCGGGCCCTTCCGCCTAGAGGTGTCATGAACGAATGAGCGAGGAGGAGGTATTTATGAACCGCCTGTCACCTTTCTCGACGAATTATGAAAGTCACACGGAAGCGACTACGCGTAATTCAGGGAATTATCGACACACCACCGCGTTCTAGAGTACGTATCGCAACCACCAGACGGATCTTTAATGGAAAATCGACATTAAACATGAGTGACTAGTTAGGTTGTCATACAACGTGATAGAACAGGTAAGAAGAATAGTGGTATATCCGGAATATACCCTCCGTGCAGGTTTCCCTTTTTACGGATAGGAATGGGGGTCAATTCCATATACGAATTCCTCATGAAATTATATCTCGCCCAAATCTGGCTCAATATTTATCGGATCGCTTTCTAGAGCTCTTTCAGTCTGGAGACCAAGCCATGCTGGATGATTTCATTGTAGATGTTCAGATATGTCATAATCCAGAGGGTAATGGACCAATTGACCCTTCTTCTGTACACTTTACACATAAAGACGTTAATAAGTACACTAGGTATAATAACGAGAAAGG
Organism: Trachelipus rathkii; assembly: GCA_015478945.1. Classification (NCBI taxonomy): domain Eukaryota; kingdom Metazoa; phylum Arthropoda; class Malacostraca; order Isopoda; family Trachelipodidae; genus Trachelipus; species Trachelipus rathkii. Next base: position 21,521 of record JABUQX010123287.1, read on the forward strand.
GAAATAAGAAAAAAGTGTAGGATGTGGGTCAGGGCTAAGCAGCAGCCCTAATAGCTCCACCTCATGTACTAAAAAAACAAGACCAGATGCCCCTAAAATATACTAATTTAAAGCTAATAATCTACATAACAATAGGTGAACGAGATTCGCAAACTCCTTGCGGTTAAACTTTGAAGATCCCAACTAAAGGCCTGGATTTTGCAGTAATAGAGGAAAAATTCGAGTGTAGGATAATTGTTTTACTAAAGATGAAAACGGTAAAACGAGATAAGTATTAAAGCCGAACGAACAGAATCAAGGGACTTACCTCTCTTGTAAATAGGATATGGATTCCGAGGAAACCATCTATTTATTATCCCTTTCAGGGATTCATCCAGAATAGCTTTAGGCAGTGTAGAACCTAAGAATATCAAGGGACCAGTTTTTTTCCAAGACATGGTAGACAAGTTTAATTAATCATTTATCAAAACGAAAGCCATGAATACCAGTTGCGGCAATGCTTTAACTTTAATGTCAAAGCTTTGCCGGGCGACATAACATTCTAAGCTTTTACACTGGTGATAAATCAAATCGTGACTTCTATAATGACAGGAATGTGCTTAAATTGGCATAAAGATCCACATGCAAAAAACCTTAAGGTGTTGTACATTATGCGAACAGTGGAGATAGTAATGCTGATAAACCCAGGGCAAACACCGGCACGGCACGCCTGCCATATTAAAATGGTGGAGTCATGCGAGAAAGTAACGGAATAGAAGGCGATTACATCACCAAGTTTTCATGAAAAAAATCAAGGTTCCAGACAGGATGGGAAGCTATTCGCCAAGGGTAAGCCAACCTTAACGTTTTATACGACTCGAAGACCTATATCATAATAGTCGTGAAGAAGGAGAGAGGACGCACAAAAGACGTTATCCTCCATTATTCTAGTGAGGCAGCTACTATGCCCTCCATGCATGTTGGTGAGACAAGAACTAGACAATTCATTCGCCGTGTTGAGGACTTGCCGGTACGGTCCGGACGTAAATATTCAAAGCTGAACATTCGGAGGCAACAGAAGAGTATGAGAAAGTGTCCTGTTGGACTATTTCTCAACCTATATATTCAGAATTGCTGAAATAACATAAGAAGTCAATATACTAGTTGCAGCCTCGATAATGGGGAAAATTCGACAAATCAGTTTGTTTACAGCAAACTGCCTTTCGCCCGTGCCTAACCGGTTCATTCATACTCCTCAAGAGCTGAAACGTGGAACCAAAATTATAACTATGACAGCTAATCACAATATTCAATTTAAGGACACGTTAATGTTATGCCCTGTGCACTGAAAAAGCCCCTATATGGCATGGGCCATTAACGGTGAGCTTTCAAAGGATATACTTTGACCCTTATCGTTTCTATATCGTTACCCTGAGACATGAGATAATATCACAAGGGTAACAACTTCCAGAATAAGGAGGTACCTTTGGACACATGTCATGGTCCGACAGGTGAAAAGGCTGATTTTGAGCGCCTGGTAACTCAAACATTTTACAATAGCGCCTAACCGATTCATGAAGGAGTGGTACAACGTACTGCGTTAGGACGTTCAATATTCTTCGTCAAATCGTTCGATGAATCGGGTATCTTCCTTCAGGGATCCATAAAGTTTTGACTTGCCTACTTGATTGATTTCTACATTGCCTGCATTATCGTTATGATATATAACAATGCACTAAAGCTGAAAACTACTCTGGCCCATATAGGACGTACTGATGATTCAACTACTCGTATGACGGTGTGAAGTGGCTTACGTTCATGGAGATGTGATAGGGGTCACGTCCGAACATGCAGGAATGGTGGCGGCGTAAGTTTAAATCCAAAACAGGTAAATCTAAGCCTGACGCTACGTTGAAATTCAGCTTGTGAAGATTCAGCAGTACCCCTTTGACATAAGTGAGTTCATTATTTCACGCAGCTCAACGTTAAATGACCACCAAACGATAGCAGAATTCTACTGCCAACCACCTCCCTCCACCTGGATACGGCCCGGAAGACGATTGTGTTGCTTCTTCCACGGCTGTTGTATGGCATGGCACTCATCATGCCAAGAAAGATTAGAATTCTCATGGCGTTAAGTCTTGATATGGTGGAGGTACAGTAAGAACCATGAGAAGCAAGAAGCGGATTACAAGGCACATAGGAATACATGACGTAACTAGAAAGTATGGGAATGCGAGATGGCTCGAAATGAAAAACAGAACGTGCGACGTACTAGTTAAACACCACGACGAAGACGACTGAGAAGCATGGGAACGATCGTCCAATCATTGGAACGAATTCAAATCGAAAGCTAGAGGTAGGGAAGCCTTGTACGGGGTCGCACAGAACCCTTCGTCTATTACTTTCCACCGACTGAAGGCGTTCAATTGAAGTACCTAGACTTCACATCATTGTATCCTTTTGTCCAGAAAACAAAACCCTTTCCAGCCGGAATGCCTACGAAACTCGTGAGGTAGGGATCTTCCGTTCATCAAGAAAAGTTCGTCACGAAATGACGATACCACTTATTGTCGGCTCTCGTATGTTTCGTAATTCACTCCTAAGCTGTACACCCCTGTCTCCTTTGCCGCGAATATGAACAAATCGGTTAATATTTCACTTTTAGTAGAACATGCAGCTGCATGTCGTTATAGGCAAAGTGCAGGCCAATACGGACAATCACCGTATTAAACGTATACTGCAGCCAGAGTTTGAATAGCTGTAAGAAAGGGCTATTTCGAGAAAGATCAAAAGATACATGAACATAATGGAAATTTGTTACACCTTCAAAGTGATATTTTGGCAAGTACGTTGAAACATTACTTGAAATGGAAAAACTGAGGCTCGGCGTTGCCGGATGGAATAACCGATAAAGACTGCGAAGAAATTCTTTCAATAGCCTGCAATGATTTCAAAGGATATCAGGGCGTAACACTTGACTCCAAGACAAGTATATAAAAGTACATCCTGAATGCAGTTATATAGCTAAACTTCACTTCTCAGATTTATTATGGGGAAAACTAGCTCACGTTATTCTAGAATGAAGATAATCTGCTACGAGTTACCAGCCCAGGTATGGCGACTTATGACAGAGAGCTGATCTTAAGGTTAGAATATCATTGTAGCGGATGATAAACATATAGTTGAAGTCACACATACTGGCTTCACTAATAAAACAGCAAAGGCTACAAATGTGAAGCTGTTGCAACTCCTTTACCCACATGCTGACGCTAGGGTAAGAATATATAACTCCTCGATTCTCTACGGGCAACGTTGTACTTCTTACTGTGATAACGACAGCTGTGTCTTTCCACAGCCCGTAAAGGTCAATATATTCCTGATACTGGAAAATTCTTAGGAAATTTAACTGACGAGATAGGTGGGGAGTTTATGGCTGATAGTTTCGTGTGGCGCCTGGACCCTGAAATATCTACGCCCCATTCGAATAAAGAATGAAATGATCGAGTTTTGCCTACATCTTAAAAGCAAAAGCTTACCGCTTGAACAAGGACACCGAGCCCAAATTAATTCCAAGGCCATTGGCGGAAAGACTTAACTTTGATAAGATGATTAAGGCATGTTGCAGAAGACCGAGAATCGGTGATGGAATGGTCTTAAAACCAACGACTATTCCACTTCTGACACCATGAATTAAGATACAGGACCGTAGACAGCATTAGCTGTTACGGCAAATG
>JABUQX010123288.1:0-12500 GCA_015478945.1 Trachelipus rathkii
ATAATAGCTCCACGTTTTGAACACATAGATACGATAAAACGAGAGCGTCAAGGAAAGATATTAGAATATTTAACACAAAAATCTGGATTAAAACTTTCCTTAAAGAAATGTAATATTTTCGCCTAAAAACATAGTCAGTAAAGAACTATATAGGGAAGACGAAGACATAATATCCAGAACTAGAATAACAGAGATAAAGGAGAGAGAACCCCCATTAAAATACAAGGGAATAGTAGGAATTAATGAAACTCCAAAAATGTAAGAGAAGCAGTAAAAAAGAGTAGTTAGGGATAGGCATCATAGAAGAGCCTTATAAAATATATAAAAAATTTCAATCACAATTTGCTCCTTGTAACAAATTTAGACTCAAAAAATTCAAATGTAGAGAATAGAAGTAGGGGGAACATTAAAATAGAATTAGAAAAAGAGAAGATGGACTTTCCAGTAAAGAAATTAAAAAGAGAAACGTCTTAAGAGCCAAGAGATGCTCAGAAGCAGAGAGCCATAATTAGAATGAAGCAAAAGAGAGATGAGACCGAGAGAGACTTCAAATAAGCATTTTAGAATTCATAACTGATGAGAGAGAGAGGCAATGCCAGAGACGGGAAAAGTGGCTATAGGAGCAGTATTATGAAATAACTCAAAGGAAGAAAATAAAGAAAAGGAAAAATTAGTATAGGAACCAAAGAGTAAGGCATAATTATAAATAGCAGAGACGAGGAGAGAAACGTGTCCAGAGGAGACAGAGAGAAAATAAGAGTCAAGAGTTTGAGAGAGAGGAAAGAAGATATCTGGTACATATCTTTTGGTAGCAAGTCATTCTGGAGAGGATAAATATGGAAAGCATAGAATAATTGAAGAGGACGGAGGAATGCCTTTAAGCTTATGTAATATTTCATAAGAGAAGAGAGGAGAAGAGAAGAAAGAGAGAGAGACATAGAGAAATTGAAATTAATTTTGACGGAAAGATTACTAGAAATGTACATGAAATATATGGAACGGAAGAGAATAGATGGAAGAAATATTTCATGAAAGAAGAAAATGAGAGAGATAAAGAGAAGAGAGAGAGGATGAATAAGTAAATAGATTGAGACTAGAGAGAAATTGAAAGGATATGAGAGAGAGAGAGAGAGAGAGAGAGAGAGGAGAGAGAGAGGAGAGGAGAGATAGAGAGGAGAGAGAGAGAGAGAGAGAAGAGAGGATTAAAATAAGGAAAGAAAATTGAATTGGAGAGAGAGGCGGAGAGAGAGAGAATGAGAGAGGAGGAGAGAGAGAGAGAGAGAGAGAGAGGAGAGAGAGAGAGAGAGAGAGAGAGAGAGAGAGGATGAATGAATTGGAAGAGAAATTGAAAGAGAAAGTGAACAAAGAAGAGGAGGAGAGAGCAGTAATGTAGAAGAGAGAGAGAAGGAGAGAGAGAAATGAGGAGCAGTATGAGAGAGAGAGAGAGAGAGAGAGGTATATTGAAATAAGTAGAAAGAAGATAATGTATAAAGAATAGAAAGAGAAAATTTGGAAAAGGAAATTGAGGAGAGGAGGAGAGAGATGAAAGAGAGAGAGAGAGAGAGAGAGAGAGGGAGAGAGAAGAGAGAGAAATTGAAATAAGGAAGAGATAATTTAAAGGAAGAAGAGAGAAGAGAAGGAGAGAGAGAGAGAGAGGAGAGGAGAGAGAGGAGAGAGAGAGAGAGAGAGAGAGAGAGAGAGAGAGAGGACCTGTTATGAAGGGAGAGAAGAAGAAATTCGGAAATTAAGAGATAGAGAGGAAGAGAGAGAGAGAGAGAGATCGAGAGAGAGATGAGAGAGAGGAGAGAGAGAATGATTGAGAGAAGAGAGGATGAAATAGGAAGATAAGTTGAAAGGAGAAGAGAGCAGCAGAGAGAAAGTAGAGAGAGAAGAGAGAAGAGAGGATGAGGGAAGAGACGAGAGAGAGGATGAAATAAGGAAGATAAATTGAAAGAAATTAAGAGAGAGAGAGAGAGAGCAGAGAGAGAGAGAGATACGAGAAGAGAGGAGAGAGAGAGAGAGAGAGAGAGGAGAGAGAGAATAGAGAGATGAGAGAGAGATGAGAGAAGGATGAAATATAGGAATAGAATTGACAAGGAGGCAAAAAGAGAGAGAGACAAAAAATGAAAATTAAATGAGAGAGAGAGAGAGAGATGAGGAGTAGATGAGAGAAGAGAAGATGAGAGAGACGAGAGAGAAGAGAGAGAGAGAGAGAGAGAAGAGATGAGAGAGAGGTGAGAGCACGAAGAGTATGAATATCACTAGGAAGAATAGATGGAGAATTGGAAAGAAACATGCACGGAGAAGAGAGAGAGAGAGAGAGAGAGAGAGGAGAGAGAGAGAGGAGAGAAGAGAGGAGATCGGTGAATGTAAAATAAATGGAAGATGGTAGTAAAGAAAAACAGAAATTCGAAAAGGAATGAGTAGAGAGAAGATGAGAGGAGCAGGAGAGATAGAGAGAGAGAGAGAGAGAGAGAGAAGAGAGAGAAAGATGAGAGTAGAGAGAGAGAGAGAGAGAGAGAAGGGTAAAAATTAAATAAAGGAAGAGAAAGTTGAATAAGGTTTATGGAGAAGAAGAGAGAGAGAGAGAGAGGAGAGGAGAGAGAAGAGGAGAGAAGAGATAGAGAGAGGAGAGAAGAAAAAAAAAATAGAAAAAAAAAGAGAAAAAATGAGAAAAGAAGAGGGGAGAGGGGAGGGAAAAAAAATAAAAATATGAAATAATAATAATAGAAATATAAAAAATTATGCAAAATTAAAAAATGAAGAAAAAGACGAGAGAGAGAGAAAAAGGTACGAGAGACGAGATTAGAGAGAGAGCGAGAGAGAGAGAGAGAAGATGAGATGGAGAGAGAGAGAGAGAGAGGATGACAATATCATTTGGAATATGAAATTGAAAATTCAAAAAATGAGAAAGAGGAGGAGAGAGAGAGAGAGGAAGAGAGAGAAGAGAGAGAGAGAGTATGAGAGAGAGATGAAGAGAGAGAAGAAGAGAGAGAAGAGAGAGAGAGTATGAAATAAGGAAGACAAATTGTGAAAAGAAACGAAGAGAGGAGATAGAGAAGTGAAAAATGTTAGTAAAAGAAGAAGGATAAAAGTAAGGAAGAATAACATTGCAAAGAAAGAGAGGAGCTAAGAGATAAGGATCTGAAGAGAGGAATGAAATAAGGGAAGATAAAATTGAAATGGAGGAGAAGAGAAGAAGAGTAGAAGAAGTAGAGATTGAGATAGAGAGAAGTAGGAGAGAGGAGGAGAAGAGAGAGAAGAAGAGAGAGAGAGAGAGAGAGAGATGAAGTCAGGAGGAGAGAGAAAAAATAATATTAGAGGAATGGGGAAAGAAGGAATCGAAATTCGCACACCAAGGATGGAAATATGGTGTTGTACGGTATTGTTTAGTCGAGAGAGAAGTAGAAGAGAAGATAAAAGGAAAGAGAGAGAGAAGATAGAGCTAGAGAGAGTAAGAGAGGAGCGATGAGAAGAGAGAGAGTATAGTAAATTAAGGAAAGAAATGAAAAACTTGGACAAGAAAGAGTAGAGAGCAGAGACGAGAGAGGATGAGAAAATGAGATGAGAAGAGCAGTAAGGCGAGAATAGAGATAGACAGGACTGTATCAATGTAAGATTGAAAGATAAAAGGAGATGACACATAGAGATGTATTGAAATATATAAGGAAGAAAAATGGATTGAGAGAGAACAGAAAAAGAGAAGAGAGGAGAGAGAGAGGAGAGAAGAGAGAGAGAAGAGAGAAGAGAGAAGAGGAGAGAAGAGACGAGAGATTAAGAGAATGAAAATGAAAAATGGTTGTATGTCAATAAATCGATATGAGAGAGAGAGAGAGAGAGAGAGAGAGAGAGAGAGAGAGAGAGAGAGAGAGAGAGAGAGAGAGAGAGAGAGAGAGAGAGAGAGGAGAGAGAGAGAGAGAAAAAAAGGAAAAAAAAGTATGATATTGTTATTGAATGAAAATAAGAAGAGAGAGAGAGAGAAGAGAGAGAGAGAGAGAGAGAGAGACGAGGAGAGAGAATAGAGTGCCGATCTTGAAACCAGGGAAAAAATAAGAAACCAAGCTCAATCACAATTAACTGTTATCAAAGAAAGGATGCGATGTCGAAAGTGTGAATTCAACTTGGTAATATGTAAGATTATCGTCAATAAATGAGTGAAATGACCAAGAGCTATAGAGAAGTCGAGCATCAGTTGAGCAACAGTCGAGCAACAGTCGAGCATCAGTCGAGCAATAGTCGAGCAACAGTTGAGCAACAGTCGGGCAACAGTTGAGCAACAGTTGAGCAACAGTCGAGCAACAGTCGAGCAACAGTCGAGCAACAGTCGAGCATCAATCTAGCAATAGTCGAGCAACATTCGAACATTCTCAAGGAATCCCAACTAGCTATTTGAAATAAGATTAGAAGTTTTAAAGATTTATAATTTTTATAAATCTTCCTAATATGATAGACTAGAAAAAAAAACTCAGAATACCAATACCAGAGGGTAAAAGCAATAGGATGATAGTTAGAAGGTTGAGAGGAGATCCTCTTCTCCACAGAAGCATAATGAGCTCACAATTCCTTATGGAGGGGAAGGTTCAAGTGGATAGTCAGAGACTTACTAAGGCCTGTATTTTTAAACGGCCTTTTTTTCTACTTTTGGCCAAGGATCCCTTCAGACTCCTCCCTTAATCGGGAATATTCACGAAATTTATAAAATTTTATTATATATATTCTTGAGAATTTTTTGATTTAAATGAACCCATTGACGCTGTAGCAAATAATTAACCCTTACAGTATGAAATATTTTCACTTAGGTTTTACAGCGTAGGATTTTGTTTTCCGAAGCAGCAGCATCTTTGCTTTTTTTTATTGTACATTTGTCGATAAGTTCATTATTTTTACATATTTATTCATGTTGTGTCTCATTGGTTCAAAATTATGTAATGATCTCTTTGTCCAAATATGTATCTTTCGGTGTAAGAAATACCCAAGAAACCACCTATTTATAGGCTCAATTCACAACACAGAATAATAAAGAAATTTAGGCACAAGATGCAGCAAACCAGCGGAACCGGGCCCTATAACTTTCCAGTTTCCGCAAAGCATCAGACGAAATTTTTTATCATCTAATAATTTTTGTAGTCTAGGCCTAGCCGTTTCAGCCTACGGCTATGTCCGATCAAGTAATTTATGGCTTTGGAACTAATAATGTTTGTTAAGCAACCATATCTTCAATATATCGGGAGTATTTTACCCTCAAACGCTCTTTTAGATTAGTTTTATTTGTTTATTTTTTTTAAAATATTTCTTAAGCATATAATTTATATACATAAAGATAATATATATATTATTATATAACTATAAATATTTATGTATATAAAATTTATATATATATATACTATATCATATATATTATATATAATTATATATATATATTATATTATATATATAATACATATATATATATATATAATATATATATAGTGATATTATACTACTACTATATATATATATATATATATAATATATATATATATATATATATACATAGTAGTATTGTACTAGGTTCGTCGACCACCTCACGCTGAATATATATTATTAATATCTTAGATAATATTAATAGAATACTATATATATATATATAATAATATAATATATAATATTATATATATATAATATATATAAATATAGATAGAATATATATATACTATTATTATATACGTATATATACTATATATATATATATATATATATATATATATCACATATAATTAATATTATATATTATCCTATATTAACATAATATATATATATAATATATATTAATATATATATATATATATATATATATATAGGAATAATTAAATTATATAACTGGTAATATATATATAATATATTATTCACTTATATAACGAACACATATATATATATATGATATTATATATATTATATATATATATATATATATAGTATATATATATATATATATTATATAATATATATATAATATAGTATAATATATAATATATTTAAATATATATATATATATATATATATATATATATATATATATATATATATATATATATATATATATATATATACTCAATATATTTCTCTATCTATCTCTACATAATATTATCTAATTATACTATTATATATATATAATATTATAATATATATTATATATAATATATTATAATATATATATAATATATATTATATATATATAATATATAGATGTATTATTATATACAAATATAATATTTTAACCTACTATATATATATATATACTAAATAATATATTAATATATATATATATACTACGGTGGGCCACGAACTAGAAAAAATGATTAATCAGCGATATCACCGAAAATACAAAGATAAACGAAAATCCTTATAATCGATTAAACGATAACCTCGATATCTCGACCTATTTTATTGACTATAACTTATCAGTAGGATTATAAAAAAAATAATCGCCTTTCGTTCTTGGATAAGGCCGACCCGATCACCACATTAACTCGACTAAATCGATAAATGCAATAAATTTCAATTTTATAAATGGAAGAATTTGGTAAAAAAAAAAAACTACTTTGGTTTTTAAGAAAATGTTAAAAAAAAATTTTATTTACATCTTCTTTTTCACAAAAATTTACTGGATAATAAAATAAAATTTTTCATTTTCTCTTTAAAATAATACCGACACGTACCCAGACAATATGTGAGAGTTGCTACTTGCTTTATATAACTTGTAAACTTTGGAAATCTTATTGAAGGAGAGAGAGTTAAATTTTTTTTTCCGACTTTGCTTCTCTCTGTTTATTTATAATAAAATTTGATTTTCTAATTTATGCTCTGAGATGTTTATAGATACACTGATATAATGTATAGTAAAAAGCCCAAAGATAAAGGTTAAGTAAAGGAATTTGAAATGAAAATCAAAGAATTAGTGAATTTCAATTTATCAATATAAAAAATATAAAACAACCACTAGGTTCTGGCCTTACTGCAGCATTTTTTTGTATAGCGATTACATGGATTATTGTAATCGCTTACGATCATCTTGTTAAAGGGCCAGAAGATTTTTTAGTACCATTGCGCATAAGCTTGGCCAAGAAGAGAACCATCGCTTCCATCCTGCAAGCGAGACTAGAATTTGAATCGGCATTGAAGCAGTATAGGTAATGCTCGATATTATAAAGAGATTCAAATGAGCACACTTTCTCATTGTTAAAAGCTATGGTCTGAAAGGATCTGTACTGCGATTTCGCCCTGCAGGCCAACTTATTATGTTACAATGAGAGTCAGGCTTTACTGCTTGATTAAACGGCTTTGAGTGAAGTTGACCCTCCTATAAGTATATATTACTAATTTATATATATATATATACCTCATATATATATATATATACCTATAATATATATATATATATATATATTATAATATATATACATATAATATATATATATTATATATATATTATATATATATATCGCGCCAGCTTCCAAGCTAGGGGGAGCAGCTTAAAATTTTATAGAGCTTAATATATATATATATATATATATATATAATATATATTATTATATAATATATATATATATATAATATAAATATATAATACTATATATATATTATTTATTACATTATATATATTATAGCCTCTCTATAAATATATATAAGAAAGAAGACATAAACTAGAAACATTTGTATGGATAATTAAATGATTAGTATTTAAAAAAAAATTATTTTATTAAAACAATAGAACATCAAATACAATATGCAATGATGAAAAATTCACAATATAGTGAGCAGTTGCAAAAATTGATATTATTATGTAAATATTCCTTTGGAGTTCAAGGCAAATTCTATCAATTGCTGACTGTTTGAATAAATAAAATAATCATGATGTCAAACAACAAATTTTCTGTGTACATACACTCTTCATAGCAGACCAGTTTAAAACTACTAGTCGTTTTCATAGTACTAGTAATAGAAGATATTATTTCGAATACCAAAGTCTTCCATATACGTCAGTAGTTGGCTCTTTAAGAGCCTAAGAGCGTTCTACTGTACTGGTGGTGCATGGCTGGGCCTGGAGTAGCTAACCTTCAATCAAAAGCCTTTTTCCGTCGACGGAAAAAGAAAAGAGTCTGTTTTCAGTTTCTCTTAAATATTGGGCTAAAAAAAGAAGAATTACACTCTTAGTGCGTTAGACGATTAGTACCTAAAATACCTTTTCAGTTCTCCTCTTTTCACTATCAGTTTCTTGTCCTTTTTGCCCCTTACCAACCTCCTACACTCTAGATTATGAATTCCTTTCTTTCTTCTTTTCTTTGTTTTTGAATATATTTCCTGATATAATAAATACAGCTAAAACTTATGATTATAATGGTAAAAAAAAAAGTTATAAAAGCAAGACCTTGTGATAAAAATGAATGAAGCTTATAAACAAGCCTATTTAAGCCATAAAAAGAAACAAAATAGCCAAAAGAGATATTATAAAACCAAAAACTTTAAAGAATTCGAAATAGGGGATTTAGTTTTATTAAAAAACAACTACAGAGTTGGAATAGGTAGCAAATTAAAATTTAGAAGGTTAGGACCATACAGGATAGTAGAAAAGTTCTCACCAGTAAATTATTCAATAAAACCATTATTCGATTCAACGAAAAAAAATGAGAACATACATGTAAACAGAATTAAAGAATTCAACTCCCCATACTTAGAATATAACTTCAATCATACTATAGAAGACGAAGATATAGATAACAATAGTGAATCTGATTCAGAAACTGAATATTACCCGAGAATTAACAATTCTCACAACTATGATAATGACAATGATATTAATAATAATAGTGATAATAATGATAGTGATAGTGATAATGAAAATAATGTTGACAGAGACGATAATAATGATAGTGATGATAATGGTGGTGATAAAAATAATATTGATCAAAGAAATAGGAATAGATATCTTAGATCTAAAGGAAGTATACAAGATGTTAAGAGGGTCCAAGGGAGACCAATTGAATATAAAGTTTAAATATAGTAGTGATAATGTTTGTATTGTTTATTTGTAGAATGTTTTAGATAGTTGCAACTATTGTGGTTAAAGAGAAGTCTAACCCACTGATCTTTATAGGTTTGTCCTGCGGTTGACATGGATTTTGTCAAAATATCCTTACCGGTTAAATCCAAGATGGTTAGATTCTCTAGGGAACGCCATTGTAAGGCCGCTGAAAAGAACTAGAATGATGAGCTAGGCCTAAACTCATGCATTCTACTTCGGGACAGTAGTTATGATTGAAATTAATATTGTTTATTTTTCTATTTTTTGCAGGAATTTCATTGAATTAAAATTAACAAAAATTAAATTACATAAAATGGAAAAGAATACTTTCCCTATAGACTTGTTTAGTAAACTATTTCTTAGATATTTTCCACCAGGTAATCCATGGATTGTGAATGTAGAAGTGAAGAAGAATAATAAAACATACAAATTAGTGAACAAAAACGTAAAAGAATCTTTTATAACAAGAGAATTGTCTTATATAACTTTTATAAACCTACAAAACGAAAATAGTACCAGCATAAATATTGTTGAAATATTTCAACAGCTACAAAGGACTTTCAAGAAAAACAACGATCTTATAAACATACAGATAGAATTGGACGATCACAAAATCTTCAAATCCAAAAATCGTGCAAAATTGATGTACTGGAAATGAATCTTCGTAAAAGAAAATGGTGGAGGTTAATATTTGCTAGTCAAGGACCAAAACTGAAGAACGTAAAAAAACCAGAAATGCAATTCAGAAAGAAGGGGAACTCTTCAGCATTACACTTAAAAGTGTTAAAAAGAACATTAAACTCTTCCTCAAGTTCAATTGAGAAAGAAAATCAAAAGTTACAATCTCAGAACAAAGGAAAAATTCCAGCTCAAAAAGGTACGGAATCATTATTAACGAAGGACGAAAACCAGTACCCTTTAATCAACGATGCAATGACTAGACCAATTTCTCCGATAAATAAAGACGAAGAGGAATATGAATTTGAAATGATCTCTACGCCTTCCTCTTCATTGTCGTCTCTCTAGCCATATCTCATCCTTTTCATTCTAGTCACCTTATGTACCAAGTAAGATGTTTCCTTCATCATCTGGAAGCACTCCCCCTTATTCACCGACCAAAATACCTACAAACGAGAATGATCCTCTGACATTTTAGATTTACGAATTTGAAATAATTATTTGATTAAAAAGGAAAATTAAAATAAATTTTGTGCATATATTCTATTTTCTTTTCCTAAAGAAGTTAAAATCTTAAAGAGGGGGTAGTGTAAAAAAAAAATTTGATTTTGTTTTAACTTCGTTTAGAAAAGAAATTTACTCAAGTTATCCATAAAATATATCTCAGAATATTTCGTTATGGATTTTAGTCAAATAATTTATGAGAGAAACTTATTCGGAAAGAAATACTTTTAACAATGAATTTTGGTCCACAAAATTCATCGAAGCAAATAATGTTTACATTAAAATCAGAACTTAATGTTTTTATTTAAATAAGGCCATGTTTCCTAAATTAGAAAATAGTTACAATATTAACAATGACTTTGTTTATAATATTTCATTAAATAAATGTGAAAGAGTACTTTTAAGTAATTTTTGAGCTTCGCAGAAATACGATTTTTCCCAAATGACACGTAGTCAGTTTTCATTAGTTTATTTTAGGAATATTGAAGGCAAAGCAGTTTTATTATTATTATTATTATTATTATTATTATTATTATTATTATTATTATTATTATTATTATTATTATGTGACTATTATTTTTTTTTTGTTAGCCTTTTCCATCGCCTTAAAGCCTTTTATATTTAAAAAGGTTTCTTTGTCTTTTTAACACATTTGTTTACTGATAAAAATCTTAGAATCGTTTACATATTTCTATATTAATATATTAATTTTAAAATTAGAGTCATTTACTCATTTTTATTTATAAAAATTAGTTAAGATTTTATTTTCTTATTTAATGAAGTTAAATTTATAATAAATAAGGTCAGTTATTAACACCGTTCTAGCATTATAAGATTTTTGTAAAAATTTTAGACTTTAAAATTAAATTAGTTACCTTCATTTTCTAAAGAAGATGAATAATTCTTGATTATTCAGTTTAAAATTTATTTCAGTTCATTATATAAAATTAATAACTAAAGATTTAGTTCTTTATTCATTATTTTAATTTTTCAAACTTCTTCAAGGAATATCTAAGGCACTAGATTTTAGGATTTCAGAAAGCAGCTGGAGTGGATCTCTAGCTCTTCTCACTGGCAACTGTAGTCTAACTACCTTAGAGGAGCATTCTTTTCTCAGCCAAACCTTACTTTAGCTAACTGGGTGGTTACCATGTTCCCAAACCTTCGGGTTTCCCTAGAACCTTTCGGTGGAGACCGGGGTTCGAACCCATCTGTTCGGTGGTGAGACCGCAGGTGGGCCCCTTTTAAGACGGTGGTACCGTCGACCGAGCCTTTAGCTCATCCCCAGTCGGATTCGGTGGTGACCGGTTCGGCGGCAGTTCCTTTGGTGGTGACCTGGGTTCTGTTTATTGGACGGTGGTACCGTTCCCAAACTCACTTCGAGTTATCCCTAGAGTCCTTTCCGGTGGAGACCGGGGTTCGAATCCATCTGTTCGGTGGAGACCGCAGGTGGGCCCCCTCTAAGACAGTGGTACTGTCAACTGACCAAACCATTCCCTTTCAGTAGATGATAACATGTGTATTAGGACCTAACACGCTTACTCCGAAACTACCACGCCTACTTCAAGTAACTACGCTACCATAGATTTTTAAGTACTGCCTTTAAATAATTACGCTACCATTTTGTGTTAAAGAAATATTAAATAAAATCTTGTTAAGAAAGGAGTTAGTTTATTCCTATCCTGTCACCTGAAGATTGTCTGTTAACTTTTAAAACTTTAAAAAAATCTGACTTGTAAAAATATATATATATATATTATTAGATATATATGTATATATATATATTACCAATATATATATATTATATATATATATATATAAATACTTTTTTATATATATAGTATATATATATATATATATATATATATATGCCCTTTGGTGTTATACATATGGGCCTTTATGATTTTTGTTTGTTTATGCATATATATATAATATATATGATATAGTATATATATATATATATGGGTATATATATATATATTATATATATATATATTATATATATATATATAATATTATATATATATTATTATATATATATATATATTGATATTATATGATCCTAACAATTAATTTAAGTGGTTACGAACAAGACCAAAAAGTTTTAAATATTAAAAAATTTAAATTTTTAATAAAAAACGTAAGCATCGTACGTTTGGCAGATGCCAAGAAAAGAGTCGTCGTAAAATTTTGTAAACAGAATTTTATATAAAAAAAACAAAAAAAAAAAAAACAAATATGGAAGAAAAATATTATT
>JABUQX010123289.1:0-7500 GCA_015478945.1 Trachelipus rathkii
CCAGCACATTCGCTACTATACATCCGCTTAACCAACCAACTATCATCCAACCTTTCCATATGGCCAAACCATCTTAATACTCTCTCATTTACGCTTTTCTTCGCACTGCACAACTTCTTAACACGTTTATTCCTCATTTTATCAATACTTCTCACACCTAACACGCCCTTGCGATTATCCATCTGAACAGATTGTACCTTAGATCTATACTTCTTATTCCACACCATGGTTTCACTACTATACATTAACACCGGTAACAACACTGCAGAACCCTAGCGCACCTTGCATTGACCAAGGATTTAACTGCACCAGCCACCTTTTTATTACATTCTGCATCATCCGTTCCATTTTCATCCAACATATAGCCTAAATATTTAAACTCGAATACTTGTTCCAATTGCTAACTATCCAACATGTTTTCACATCACGGACTCTCCTCACCCACTACCATTACCATACTCTTATCTACATTTACTTTCGAACCCCTCTACCAGTCCTCTCATATGTCTTTAGATCCGGCTCACAAAACTAAATCATCAGCGTACAATAAGCAGAGCACCCTCCACTTTCTTTTCATTCTCCATCAGTCTTACACCTTCCCCTACCTCTATTTTTTTAATCACTCTATCCATATATAATTTAAATAGAGATATAACATATCCCTGCCACACTTCACTATTAATATTAAACCATTCACTTTTTAATCCATTTCTATCGACATACATACTTATGATTAAATTCAAAAGCCTTCCACCGTAAATATTCTTATCTCCCTTATCGACATATAAGGGTACTATTATTGCTCTCCTCCAATCCTTCGGAACTATACATTCCACAAACTCTTTGCTACACAACATCCATACCCAGTCAATCACAATCTCGCCTCCATTCTTGATCATTTTTCAAGTAATTCCATCTATACCTGATGATTTATCATTCTTTTACTTCCTCACTCTACCTATTGCCTCCTTCATACTAATTACTTCATCCCGAAAATACATATTTTTACACCCACACACATTCACTGTCCCTTCATTACTGAAAATGTTATGTAGATTTTCGAAGTGTTGCCTCCATATTATCCTCAGATCCGTTTCATAAGTCACGAAAGTACTATCCCTCTTCATTATTCTATGAACATTCTCATTATTACCTTTCTTAACCTTTCGAACTTCCTACCAGATCAGCTTCCTATTCTCTTGTAAGTCTCAATTCATCCTTCTTACAAACCGTTCATTTATCTCTTCCCCCCCCATTTTAGCCTTCCTTCTTATATATTTCCATATACCTTACTTTCATAACCGCAATATTAGCTTTTAGCAGATTCAACCACTCTATTTTTTTACTTTTAAGTTTCAGCTGCTTGCATCACCTTCATTTCACCACTCACCACTGACATTTTTACTACTTCTCTGGCACTACTAACAAACGCTTCCTTCATTTGCGTCCAGAATTGTTCAGTTTTATCTTCTTCACATTCAAATGATTTATTTTCAATTGCTTTCACGAACTTTTTCTTAGAACCCTGTTCACTTAATATCTCACTCTTAATTCTCCCCACTTCTTTCCTTTTTCTTCCTCTCCATTCATGCCCCCACTAGCTTAATTTTACATAAAGCCACAATGATTTGATATTCCCATCCTCCTCAACCCCCTCACTTATTTAACATCCAACACATACTCCAACATCTTCTTCACCAACATAAAATCTTACTTTTCATTTCGATACCATCTCTGCTTACAACAACTGTCGTATACCTATGGATACTCTTGTGATCGAAGAATATTACTTACACACACATACCTTTCCTGCGAGAATTCAATCTCTTCATACCATTCTCATTTTCCCCCGCCACCCCAAATTTATCTGTTATACCATCTGTTTTTCGATCACCTATTAAACCATTCAAGTCACCCAACACAATCTGAGGCCCTTACTCACCCCGTCCAAAACATCGTTTAGATTTCCACAGAAAGTCGCATCCTCCTGAACCACATATACCTTGAAATTCTCAAACTTACATTTAACCATTACTGTTCTAGCACTCACACAAACAAAATCCACCATAACTCTGTACCACATATTACTCATCAGAATCACAACTCCTTCTCTCCCCTCTCATTCCTCTTCAATCCAGCACACACACATTTCACCCCACATCACTATCTTCACCTCTTCCTTTCATCTTTGTTGCAGTCACTGCAAGCAAAATCAATTTTACCCTTCCTAAATACACCCATCACCTCTCTCCTCGCCATTTATATCTCTAACTTTTCATGAATCTCCAGACGTTTCATACAGTTTCGCTAAGGATACGAGGTC
Source organism: Trachelipus rathkii (assembly GCA_015478945.1). NCBI lineage: Eukaryota > Metazoa > Arthropoda > Malacostraca > Isopoda > Trachelipodidae > Trachelipus > Trachelipus rathkii. The sequence continues at coordinate 2,324 of JABUQX010123289.1, forward strand.
GCTTAAGGCGATCACGACCATATCCGAGGCATGCATAAGCAATCCTAGCATAAAGATAACCCAACTACCATTGCCATTTTAGTCGCCTACGACGCGCAGAACATACGCTGTTTAAATTCTCTCTCTCTCACACACACACGAATATTTTTAAAATGTGGTATGTAATAGTGTTTTATGGTGTTTGTATGTGATAACGGAGATCCTACTCCAGTGTAAGAAAAATGTGGATATAGCGTAAGGGAAAAACGGACTATTGAGCACTAGATTTGGGGATCTGCCTATCATACACCGGAACAGTAAAATAGAACTCCTCGCAGTCAGAAAAATCTACCCTAGGGTTTCACGAGACTGCTACGGATTCTCACTGTGGTATCTCTGCCGATATTCATCCTATAAAGTCCCATCTGCAAGTCCATCATTCTGCGTTTCTTCTTCTTCCAGTCATATTTTTAGGTATTTTACATCAACCACAAGTTCTTTATTTATTTTATTCCAGTATTACTATTATACCCTGCTATTTGTAACTAATAACAAAATCATCTGCTCATATGATCACAAATTATCGAATATTTATTTATTATTTCCCACTAATGCGTCTGCTGCTAGTCAATTCGCCCAACAAACAGTCTGTAGAAGATTATTCTGGTTTGAAGATATAAATAAAGAATCATTTCTGCCCATCAGTTCTCACATATATATATCGCATAAATGTTCCCCACAACCAAGAGGTCTCAGGTCAAACTGGCACTGCCGCAATTTAATGCGCATCCCCACATATCATTACTCATAAGATCCAAAGTTTGTCAGTCTGAGAAGAATATTATATCATGAGTCCCACCTGTATCTAGTTATAATACATATTTGTTACTGTGAGTTATTACTTCTGTACATTACAAATTCTAAACATGAGAAATAACATCCATAATAGAACATGCAGTCTCTTCTTCAATCATCTCATATAACAAGCTATGTCTTTCTGCATTGATACAATTATTTCCATCATTTACACGTCTTCTCAACAATTTAGTTTATTTAGTTTTCAACATTTCTGCAGCCACGTCATCTTCACAAAACTCATAAACCAATATATTTATTTTTTTCTTTCACTACACTATTATTTATAATAAATGACTAATAATTTTCATTATGGATGGCATTTTGCTAATTAAACTTATCATAAACAAATAAATTGCTACCTTAATACTGCTCTTTCTAGCTTTGTATATTACTTTATCATTGTTGTTATTGCATATTTCTCATCCTTTTATCATAAGTTCATCTCGAATCTTTGGACAGGTGTCAAGCTGATAAAAATGTAACAATACACAGATTTAATGTCTCGCCTCCACTGATCATTTCATGAGTAGTTTCATTTATATTTGCAGATTTACCATTCTTCAACTTCTCACTCTACTACCCATTACCTCATCCCCAAAATAGCTATTTCTTCTTTCACCATCAAACCCATACACATTCTCTATCACCTCTTCATTACTGCCAATACAGTTTTTAATATAGAACCAGCCTTCATATAATTTACCATAATAATTAAAATTGTTTAATCCAACCCTCATCCGTTCATTTGTAGGTTTAGCTTAAATTTTAAAGTTCAGTATCGCGGTTTTTCTTGTTTTTTGTTGAGTTGGTTCCTTTTTGCATAACTAAGGTCCAATTGTATTTTGTTTTATCCACAGGAAAATCTTCCAAGGCTTCAGAAACATTTGTCTTTACCCATCATGCCTATCAGCGCCAAAATGGGTCAGAATCTTGTTCCTTTGTTGGCAGTTATGCGATTATTATCAGAACAAAATAACACTAGAAGTTAAAAAAAAAAGTTTAGCGAAGGGTCCTAGTGGTTGTGCGCTGTATATTATTATTAAAGTTTAAGATAAACATATATTAAAATTTATTTATTTTTAATTTTGCTTTTTTTATTTCTCCTAAGCATATAATATTAAGAATTAATATAATGTATACTTGCTAGCAAAGAACTCTACCTATCCCACACATTTCACTTCGAAGAGCATTAATGCTAAGCCTTGTCTGCCAAGAAAAAGTTGTCTGAAACAGAATTTTAAGGTACTCGCTGTTTTTTTATTTCTTCTTTGTGATGGTAAGAAATCTTCTCTGATACGCTTTCTTTAAACCTTCTTGCCAGCGTTGCAAAGCGCTCAGATGTGAAGCAGTATGTTCGTGTTCTTGAAAACGCTATGTTGCTTTTTTACAGTTCTTAAACTCGTTAGTAATAAATGTTAACTCATAACCATCAACACTGCCAAATAATCGACATTGAAAGCAGAAAGCTTTGTCACAAGAGACATTATATTCAAGTCCCTTAAATTGTGAATATCATGCATTTCTAAATCTTCTTCCTTTGGTCTTTGGGAGTTGTGCCAGGGAAGGTTGGAATGGTTCGTCTTTAAAATATTCCAAGGCAGCATCTTTGCCACAAAGTGGATCTCGTCTGTGGAGGTTAGACTGAGATAGTTTTAAATTTAGATATTGTACATGAGGTTTGCTAACCTGACATTCACTGTCACAAAAGGAATTAGAGGAAGAGTCAGGTTCAGGATCGTCATTAACAATGGAATTATTAGGTACAGGACTAGCTTCCGATGTAGCGACAGAGTTCTCAGTTACAATGCTTTCTTTTTTGTTTTTTTACTAAAAAAAATGCAGTAACGTTCCTTTTGTACCTCTCTTCATTTTTCTCACTTGCTACACTAACAAGTTAACCCGTCGGAAACTACCACATTCGTAAGTACACTAATATCCAAAAGCTCTTATATCTTTATAGGAACACAGAGTTTGCAATGTCACAAGAAAAAAATTACTACTAAATTGTGGTGCGTGTTCCTTAACTTTAAATAATCTTAGCTGCTAGAAGTTTTTTTTTCGAGACTGTTCGAGGTGTCCGGGAAATGGCAGAGCTAATTGGTGGGTCGAAACGATTACCATGGAAACGTACTGTCGTGGGCGAAGTCACGCATGCTCGCTGAATGACAGCGCTATTAACCAAGGAGGAGAAGGTAGGTACTGTGACAATTTCAAGGAATTGATATTATTATACCTAATAATTATTACATATTAACTATACGGTATTCATTAAGTTGTATTTGTCACCAGTTATGTAACTTTAATTAAAAAATCTTAATTTTCTTAACAGCTTAAATCTATCATTGAAAATTAACAATAAATGAACAATTTTGTATTTCCACTCTAAATAAACGCAGTGATATTTATCAAAGAAAATCTTTGTTTTATTTGTTAAAGTTGAATATCACAAAGCAGGGTTGGCACTGATTAAATCAAATTGATTTAATCAGTTGATTAAATCAATTGATTTTTTATGAAAAAATCATGATTTTTTTTTTTTTTATTTTTTTATTTTTTAGGCAATTTTTTTTCTAAATTAATAATTATTCCTAGTTATCACCTGATTAATGATAAGTATATTTCACCTATATAATAAGCAAATTCATCAATGTAGTTTCAAATCATTTTCAATAAAGAAAATAAATAAAATTAGATTACACAGAATATATATATAGTATAATATATATATATATATATATATATATATATATATATATATATATATATATATATATATATATATATATATATATATATATATATATATATATATATATATATATATATATATATATTTATATTATATTAGGGTGTGCTAGGTGTGAGAAGAATTGATAAAGAGAGAAATGAATATATTAGAGAGAGGTGTGGTAATATATGGGTAAATGAGAGAATAAATGGAAAGTATGTTGAGATGGTTTGGTCATATGGAAAGGATGAATGATAGCTTATCATGTTTTGGATGTATAGTGTATGTGAGTGTGTTGGGAACCGACCGGGCTGGGAGACCGAAGAAAAAGTGGATTGAGTCAGTTAACGAATGTTTGAAGGAGAGAAATGTGAGCTTGGGAGAGGCGAGAAGAAGGTGTATAACAGGAAGGAATGGCGGGGGATTGTGAGGGGGTATGGTTGTATTCACCTGGGCTAAGGGATGAACCCTTACTTTGACGATCTACCATAGTGAGGGTCCACTGCTGTCCCATGAAGCTTTAGGGTGGATTTTCTGACTGCGATGGGTTCCTACTAATTGGTGGTACTGAGGGGGCGGTGGGTTACGCTTTCTTTTCGACTTGTGTCATGTTCTTCTACTGCTTTCTGATGCCTGTCGCGCACCTTTACTCCCATTCCTGGGAAAATATAAGGTTGATGTGAAGAAGAAGAAGAAGAAATATATATATATATATATATATATATATATATATATATATATATAGTATATATATATAGTATATATATATATATATATATATATATATATATATATATATATATATATATATATATAATTTAAATAACTTAATTAAACTAAATATTAATTATATTTACTAAGCTTATTAATTAGGTAATAATTAGGATTATTTACTAATTTTATCAAAATAATTTAAAAGGCAATTTGTGGCAATCTGTAAAACAAATTGTTTCTCAGTTTCATCTTTTGTGAGAATGCTATTGTAATCCTGAATGAGTTTGACACCTCTTTCTGCAATGTCATTCCCAACAACTGTCTTTTCAAGTTTTTCAATTTTGCTTTTGTAGAAAGGATCATCCTTCTATGTTGAAGAGTCTTTATCGAGGAAATCGGTGCCAATCAGGGATGGCACGGAAAAAATCAATTGATTTTTTTGCTCCAAAAAATCATGATTTTTTGCCTTTTTGCTTTTTTATATATGTTTTTTAATTTTTTTGGATATTTAAGTGGTTTAATTTCAATAGAAATAAAAAATTAGAGTAATAATATCATAGCAAGGCTACTCTGTTTCAAATTTCTACACTATAAAAATGTCAACAAAAGATCATGTTTCAAACATGTTTCTTTTATTTCTGATGTAATATATTATCATTATTACAAATAACACTCTTTAGTGTTGCTGTTGCATTGTGTCATAGACTATAAGCCCTATTTTAAGATTTTGAACTTAGATATTCTATTCAGATAGTCTCGATTCTCAAAAAATCAAAAAAATCAAAAATTGATTTTTTTCTCAAAAAATCCAAAAAATCCCCAACCCTGGTGCCAATAGAAAATCTCGTGAAGAAAATATTTGTACCAAGAGTTACAAAAGACGATAACTCGATGTTTG
>JABUQX010123289.1:17500-27593 GCA_015478945.1 Trachelipus rathkii
ACTTTATTCATTAATTATAAAGCTTTTCACTAACTTCTCTTTGAACATTTTCTGTTCTGTACTCTTTGAAAAAAAGGCATCTTTCCAATACCTGCTTTAAGGTCGGCAGTCTTCCTGGTTGAAATTCTTCGGAAGGTTTAAAGCATTCATTAATTAGAAATTTACAGAATTTTGTTGTAAACGATAATTTTAAGCTCATTAGCCAACGGTAAAATTAATGGGGCTTAAATTTTTTTGGAGATAACTATAAGTTGTCACATTTTAACTTTACAAATTTATTTTAACTTTCAGCAAATAAGTTTTTTGGGGGAAATACAAGGTAATAACTATTAGCTTTACAAGAAAAAATTATTCAATAACATTTGTTTAAAATTAAATTTTGCATTATTTAATATAAAGATCATGTTTTTAACATGGATAGTAAAAAAGTTAAGGACATTTTTGTACCATTAATCTGATAAGATACTAGATTTTTAAACATTTTGAATTTAAGGTCAAGTGGTTTAACTATAAATGACTACACTGTATTTTTTTTGTCATACATGTGTTTTTACAATCAAAGCGCAGGCACTAGGACACCTGATTTCTTGTTTTAAAAAATTCAGCCTACCTTAAATTACTCAGTGTCAGAATCAACGTAATACGAAAAGTAATAAAGCTAATACAAATTCTTTTTTCAAGTTTTTTTTTCAAACTTGAGAGAGAGTAAGTTCTTAGTAAAATGATTCCATCAATATCCATTAAAAATGTTACGACTTTTGTAAAAAAAAAAAACGTGATTTTTACAAGTACAATGGATCGTTAAGGATTTAGGATCTATCTCACTCATGTCATGTCAATCCCAGAAATATTTATCTCTCGAAGGTTCAAAACATACTCCCTCAATTTCACAGGGGGATGGGAAACGACTAACAACTATAAAATATAAACGAATAATAATTTTTCATATATATAAAATAACAAATTTTTTTGTATTTTTGAAATTGGCTTTGTCAATTCAAAATTTATTTATTATTTTTATTTCATTTATTTTATATACGGTATATATATTTATATATATATTATCATATATATATAATATATAATATATATATATATATTATATATAATATATTATAATATATATATATAATATATACTATATATATGAATACTATTAATATATCTATATAAGTGAACCACCTCAAAGACCACATTTGGAATACGTTCTCTGAGTGTCCTTATCAGCGTAGCTGATAAAGGACACGTGTTCTTATCAGCGTAGCTGATAAGAACATGTGTTTTTGATCTAAGTTAATTGCTTTTTCAATGTTATTTATTATTATTATTATTATTAATTATGTTATTATTATTATTATCTATTTATTATTTTATTATTCAAGGTCGAAGAAATTATGATTCACGTAGTGATCATAATTTGAGTTTGTGTGGTGCTTTGATCGACTCGACTGTGGCTCGATGCCGACTCACGATCGACTGCCGATACGGCTCCGCTCCGGCTCCGGCCCACGGTTTGGTTCAGACTCCGGCTCCGGCCTCGAAGAAGTGATCTCCGAAGGGGATCACTTCTGAGTTGTTTTTTAAACTCTTTTTGCGCATAGCTCTCAGCGACGTCCGAGTCGCACTGCGGCACTGCAACGGTCTCGCACCGCCGGGCACGGACGCGCCTCTGGTTCCAGACCTATATCTAGTATAGTTAGAGTTAAGTATCGGATAAAAATTTGAGGGGTAGTTTAGATGAATGAGCATCCTAGTCATGGATGATGTTACATCCGTGGGTCCCCGAAGGGGGGACCCGCCCCTAAAAAATTAAAATGTTCGTAGAAGGCCTGAAATTTTGGTGAGAGGATTCAGAGTTGAATTTCTAGAAATACTTGGTATGTGAATCTGAGGATTGGCTCCAGCAACGGTGCTGGAGCACTGCGGTGCCGAGTTAATAACAATCGTTAACAACAATCTTGTGTGTTTTATATAGGTTTATCTGAGGTCGTCAAAGTTCGAAATATGATGGTATAAAGTCCGTGTAGGGTGTCTAGGATTCCCGAAGGGATCCCAACCCCAAAATTAATATTGACATAGGAACAACCGCAACTTTGATATACAGCCTTTTTAGGGTGTATTAGATGTATACCGGGTAAAATGACCGATTTGACCAAATTCGGGGGGACAGCCCACAAAACTGAATATTGACATTAGATATAGATGAACTCGGTATAACACTTCTTGAGGATGTTCTTAGATGACCCGGTGTAAATACTGGGGTGCCCAACGGGGTACTCACGCCAAAATCTGAAATATCGACATAGAACAACAAACTTGATATACAGCCTTTTAGGTTGTAATTTAGATGTAATCCGGGTAAAATGCGCGGATTTGGCCAAATTCTCGGGACCCAGCCACCAAAACTGAAATATTGGACATAAGAATGATGAAACACGGTATACAACCTTCTATGATGTAATCTTAGATGACCTGGTTAAATGACGGTGGGTGCCCCAGACGGGGTACTCACCCAGAAATCTGAAATATTAACATAGAACAATCGAACTTGATATAGCAGCTTTTTAGCTTGTATCTTTAGATGTACCGGGTAAATGACCGATTTGACCAATTTCGTCAACAGCCCCACAAAACTGAAATATTTGTACCTAGAACGATGAAACTCGGTATACACCTCCCATAAAGTACTCACATCATATATGGTTTAAATAGCCGTACACATCCCAAGATGGGGTCACAGCCCCACAAAACGAAATTTGACTTAAAGAAAACGAATGAATCGGTATACACATACAATATAAGGTGGTTTTAAAAAAAATAGAATAAAAAAAAATAAATAAAATAATATAAATAAAATTCTTTTTCTTTTTATGTTTATAATCTTAAATTTACGTTTTTACATACCCTAAGCAGTAAATGCATAAATCAGAGACCAATCCACCCCATCCTGCCACCTCTGAACATTCTGTTCTTTGATCTATTGATTAATGGTCACATTTCGAGTACTCCATTTTGAATAACAAACATAAAATCAAGTTCTTTATACAAAAGATTAGACAATGATTGCTGACGTAAACAAGTTTTTACTGCAGTAATGAAGATTACCTCAGCATATCTGAGCTATGAATATTAACCACAACGAGAAACTTAGCCATCTAAACAAGAAATATAAATGGTTAACTATAGCAAAGTTTTCACACTTAACATCGTTAAGTAACTAACAAATGGACAAATAGCAACTTATTCTACTTGTCAACATATTCCAACCATGACAATGTTTATCTTTTAACCATTAGCATAAATAATATTTAACAAAGAATTAGCGATAACCTTACTAATCAAATATAATACCTAATGGTAAGGGCCGACAGTTAAAGTTTTACTCTCTGAGAAGCTAACTATGAGCATACCAGACTTAACACGACAACAAAGAAACGAAATAAAACACAGTCATTCAAAGAATTAAGCCAATAAAGCGAACATCGTAGGAAGTAACACAGTTTTCATATTTTATAACATATAATTTTATTGAAAAGGTGTTTTATACTAAAACGGTAGTAAGTTTATTCTAATAATTGTAATGTCATCTATATCAGAGAACATCAGGATTCCATTGGTACGTTTTCTATATATTTCTAAAGATTTCAACACCTTTGAAAGAATAGGTAAGTATAATTGCTTCAGCAAACTAAACCATTTTTCGGTATAATTTTGATTCAGCATCACTCATTCTCTCATACAAGAGAAGTAAACTCAGCCAAGCTGATAGTTATTAAAGCATTCTGTAATACATGCATTATACGGGGAAACACATGTTTAGTGTAAATATCAGAATAGATTACTAACATTGCGCTATATGTATTATGATCCTCAAGTATGTCAACATCGTTAAGATATGATGTTTAATTCGTTTTTTTATTTTTAGCAACAGCTGTATATTTTCAGGTGTTACGAAACTGGTTGAAACTATACATGTGCGATAGAAGGTCACAATCGACGGGTTTCCAATATTGGCGTACCTCAAGGGTTTTAATATTGTCACACGATGAGCACAACGTCTATTCTATTAGAACCACTTATGTTGTCTTCCCAGTTAGATATTTACTAACGTGATCTTCTTGGATAACAAACACTTATCCTCTACACATGCATCAGCGATGTCGATAATCTTGATGAACTATCAGCACAACGAATAAAGGTCTAATTATTTGAGCCCTTTGGCAGAAATACAGCAACGTAAGACTACCATTTGGTTACGGCTTTTCAATTAATTAAACATTGACAAAAGAACAAAAATCCTTTTGGAATAAACGAAGCTCTCGTGAAGATTCAGCACAGATGTAGAGATGCGAGGAGATGTCATCGTGGCCAGTACATGAAAAATGACTACTGACGGAAATCGTTGCGTAAACAATCCTTATGAGGTATGAGATTCTTTTTTCAACCAAATTCAGAAGAATAAACAAGAATTATGTTATATGCACGATAACGAAACCAAATAGTTTCAAAGGGTATATATTCTCGCTAGACAACAACAACAACAACAACAACAACAACAAACAACAATAACAACAACAAAACAACAACATAACATCGTCAAGAAATATAAGTTCTTTATATACTACCCATCGAATATATGCTAACGTAACATTTGTTTTCACATTAATAAATAACATGCATTAGCAGATCTAAGAATATATTGTACAATAACAAAATCTACACTACCTTACGTCTAGAAGTAACAACTAACAATTAACAAGTTCATGCTTCACAGCGTAAAGTACGCTAGCCGCAAGCATACACAACGTAAACTATTCATGCTTTTCAAGCATATCTCTAACATGATCAATGTTAATTTTACATTAACAAGGATTTAAATAGCATTTATAGTATCACAATCAACAACAAGTAAATACGAATAAAGTAAAGTTTTTAGGATTATCTCTTTTTAGACTCCATCCCCTTCAGAAAATTTCAACATGAAACATGAAAATGGATTTTATGTTTTATCATAATGCATAAGTGTCAATACATATTATATTTTAAAACGGGTAGGTTAGGGCAACGGTGCAAGTCATGACAGAGGTGATTTGGCAACACTGTATAGATTAGAGAGCTGCGTTATATATATAAATCAGTGAGCTACTCGATAGGGTATTCTTAATCAAGAGCTTTATGAATCAACACTTTAAGACAATTTGTTAGATCCTGTTGTATATTAAGGTAAACTTTTTTTCCTCTTTAAATCAATAGTTGGATTCAGGTTAAGTAAGATTTAATTAATATATGGTATGATTTAAAAATAACATTGTAATACATCTGATCAATAATTAATGATACGTAAAGTAATTAAATACATTATCAATTAAGAATAAGAGAGAAAATGATGAAATATTACTATATCTAAAAAGTGATTCTTTTCCAGAAACGTGCAGAATATACAACCATACCATTTGATTGCTATTTTTTCAGGCTACGTCTGTCGCGAATGACTCCCTGCCATGATAAGAAGAGAAAACTATTCCCTCATTTACCAGACATTTCTAACGATGATGATCTTGAGCAATCATTCGAATATGGTTGTTTAAGAAGTCATTGATACTATATACAAGCTTCAAAGCTTCGATAGGATTCGTATGGGGTATTGGAATCTACTTCACTTTGAGCGATGATCAGTTGTCTGACCGGATAATATATGATAAAAATCAGTTACAGGGATATTTACACTGCTATATTGTCTATTATATCCCTGTAACTGATGTTTACATTAGTAAAAATTCATCCACAGAGCGGCGCTGTACTCGATGCTTCCAAAGCTGTTGTTCTGTTAGGAAAATAAATCATGATGATCATAATAGCACTCAGAAATATACATTACAAAGGAAACCATAATACTCGCGTATGATAATCAGCTAAATTCTGAATCTCTACTTATCATGGTAAATAGCTAATGGTCATATCATACTCGATATGCCCACTTTTCTCGCATATTCAGCAACAGGTAATTTCCGTATGATAACAATACCTTAACAAAGTAACCAATCTATAAAGATACACCTCTTGAATAGAATTAAACATTATCTTCAACACGTGTCACTGACTCGTTTGAGTATAACATCAAATTGAAGTTGATAAACATAGACACTAGCGAAATTCTAGGTCAAACTAACATTAACTCAACAAACTTAACCAGCTCAACGTTTCTAACTATATATCGTAGTTAAAACAGTAATAATCTACAAAAACTCATCATTTCTCTAACATATCAGTGTTATTTCCACATTGTAAATAGTAATATTTAATATAACATAGCTAACTTACGAATAAACAGTTTTCATTAACCAGAGTATCTAAAGCCACACATTACCAGCACTGTTAACAGGCAGGATGTGCGCTTGAATTGTTATGCCAATCCCTGCGCCTTCGGATTACAGGTGGGTGTAGCGGGCTTCTACACGCTCAGCCAGCGACTGACACTGGGTGCAGAGGTCAAATATGTAAACCGTTTTTTGAAATACAACTCGCGGATCATACCCTTTCAAGGGGCGACATCCCTGGGACTTCTCTTGAAGGTTAATGTGTTGCCTTAGATATCTTGGTAATGAAAACTGTTTTATTCGTAAGTTCGGTAGCGTTATGTTTAAACTATTATATGACAAGTGAAGAATAACCTGGTTTGTTAGAGAAAATGATGAGTTTTTTGTTTAAGATTTACTGTGTTAACTGCGATGGATATGTTAGGATTTACCGTGAAGCTGGTTTAGTTTTTGTTGAGTAATTGTTAGGTTTGACCTAGAATTTCGCTAGTGTCTATGTTTATTCATACTTCAATTGATGTTATACTCAAAAACGAGTGACACTTTGTTGAAGATAATGTTAATTCATCAGTTCAAGGATTGTGGTATCTTTGATGGATTGGTCACTTTGTTAAGGGATTTTTGTTAGATAATACGTATTTACCTGTTGCTGATATGCGAGAAAAAGTGGGAGCATATCGTAGTTTGTATGACATTAGGTAGTTTACAAATTGATAAGTAGAGATGTTTCCCAGAATGGGTTAGCATGATTATTCATAACGCGAGGTATGTTAAGGTTTGCCTTTGTACATATATTCTTAGTTGCTATTATGATATCATGAGTTATTTTCCTAAACAGAACAACAGCTTTGAAACAGCTTACAGCACCTTTCTCTAGATGAACTTTATAATGTATAACATAGTTTTACAGGGATATAATGACAATAGTAGCAGTGTAAATATAGTCCCTGTAACTGATGATTTCATATTATTTTCGGTCAGGCAACTGATATCGCATCAAAGTGAAGTTAGATTCCAACCTCATACGAAATCCTATCATAGTTTAGGTCTTGTAAATATAGTTCAATGATTCTTAACACATAATGAATGATGCTTCAAGATAAATCGTTCGGAAATGTTGTAAATGAAGTCATATGGTCTTTCTCTCTTAATCATGGGGGATCCATCTCTCGAGGACTAGTGGAATAAAATAGTCAAGCTCAAATGTATGGTTGTATTTCTTGCACGTTTGGAAGAATCATTTTGATACTGGCTATATCTGTTTCTCATCTTTCTTAATTTGAATATGTATTTAAATTACTTACGTATCATTAATTACTTGATAGATGTTATTTTACATGTTTATTTTAAATCTGAGAATAAATATATTAAATAATAATAAAAAAATCTTACTTAGCTGAAAGTATTGATTTGAAAAAAAAAAAAAAAATACGGAAAAAAAAAAAACAGAATCTAACGAATGTGTCTTAAAGTGTTGATCATAAGAGCTCTTGATTATGAACACACCATCGAGTAGCTCACTGATTTATAAAATTAATAACGCAGCTCTGCTAATTCTTACAGTGTTGCAATCACTTGTATGATGCGCCGTTGCTACCCTATCCGTTTGTTTAATAATATTAATATGTTTGCTCATTTATGCATATGGATAAACATAAATCTATTTTCATGTTTCCATGTTGAATTTTCTGAGAAGGGGGGATGTAGTCTAAAAAAGAGGGGGGATAAGCTAAAAATATTCAGGTCTTTTACCCTATGCCTTAATGTCTTTGTGTGATACCTAAATGCGATGTAAACCGTTGTTAATGTAAAGAATTAACATTGATATGATTAAGAGATATGCTGAATTTGAATGTTACGTTTTGTTGCGGGCTAGGTACTTTACGTGTTAGCATGGAACTTTGTTAATGTTCTAGTTGTTTATTCTATCGTAAGGTGTGTTAGATTTTTGGGTTAATTGTAACAATAATTTATTCTGGGTAATGCTATGTTAAGTTTTATTAATGTGAACAATGTTGTTAGCATAGTTATTCGTGGTTGTATATAAAGGAACTTAATTCTTTGTACTATGTTCATTGTTGTGGTGTTGTTGTTGTTGAGTTGTTGTTGGTTGTTGTTGGTTGTTGTTGTTGTTGTCTAGCGGAATGATTATACCCTTGATTGAACCTGAATGTGGTTCGTTGTGCATTTATAATTTTGTTTACTTTCTTCTGGATTGGTTGAAAAGAAAGATCTCATTACGCTATAAGGGTTGTTTACGACATAGATTCGTCAGTAGTCCATTTTTTTCACTGTACTGGTACGATGACCTCTCGTTCTCTCTACATCTGTTGCTGATATCTTCACGAGGAGCTTCGTTATTCTCGTGATGTTGTATTTATATTGTAAGCGGTAAACAAAATGGTAGCGTTACGTTGCTTGTAATTTTCTGCCAAGGAAATAATAGACTTTATTCGTTTTAGTGCTGATGGGTTCAAATTATGACATCGTGATGCATGGTAGAGGATAAGTAGTTGTTATCGAGAGATAGCGGTTTGTGACAATATCTAACTGGGAGAACATAAGTGGTTCCTAATAAAATGCGGTGTTGTTCTCCATGTGTGACAATATTAAATACCTGAGGTCACGCCAATTTGGAAACCCGTGCGATTGGTGTGACTTCTATCGCAACATGTAAGGTTTCACAGGTTGACACACCGAAAGATATGACAGCGTTGCTTAAACTAAAAAAAAACGAATTAACATCAAATTCTTACGATGTTGAGAATATCTGAGACAATCATTGAATGGTGTAATCTAGATATTTAACACGGAAATGTGGTTTTCCGTATAAATGCAGTTAGGAATGCTTTAAATAACTATCACTTGGGATGAGTTACTTCTCTCTTGTTGGAGATTGCTAGAGTTGCTGAATAAAATATACCGAAAAATGGTTAGTGTTGCTGAAGGCATTTATTACTGTACATCTTTCAACGGGTGTTGAGATCTAAGAGGCTTATAGAAGTACAACTTGAATCCTTGTTCTCTGATTAGCTGAAATTAATATAATTTAAATAAACTTATGTTTTGTTATATAAACACTTTCATGAATTATGATGTTATAAATATGAAATTGTTTTAATTCTCCTATGGTTGCTTTATTGGTTAAGTTGGTTTATGATGTGTTTATTTCGTCTGTTTTGTGTGTTAAGTCGTTATCTCATAGTTATAGAGCTTTAGCAGAAGTTAACTTTATACCTTTGTGGCCTATGCTTAGGTATTTGATGATTAGGATAGTTATGCTAAATTTTTTGTTTAATATTATTATGGTACATGTTATAACATTGGGTAGGAATTATTATGGTTTGAAGTATGAATATGAGTAGTTGTATTTGTCATTTCGGATTTGTTCTTTTTACGGAATGTATTCTGTAAAGTAATGAAAAACGCTTTTGCCTAATGTTAAGCCTTTAATCTTGTTTAAGATGGGACTAGTTTTCGGTTGTGGGTTTTATATTTCATAGTTTAGATGATGCTGAGTAAGCTTTATGTGAAAAATTTGTTACGTCAGCATATTATTCGTCTATTTTTGTATAAAGAATTGATTTTATGTTATTTTATTCAATGATATCCGAAATTGATTAATCATAGATAAATGATACGATGTAGAGAGGGTGGAGGAATGGGGGCTGGATGTGTTGACTTTTAGTGAATTATGCTTTTTAGGGTATGTAAAACGTAATTTTTTAAGTTATAAACATAAAAAGAAAGAAATTTTTATTTATTTATTTAATTTT
>JABUQX010123290.1:0-2500 GCA_015478945.1 Trachelipus rathkii
GAATATTTTGAAACATCTACGCTTTTCATTGATTTTCTCTCTTATCTCTCTCTATTACACCATGGTTAGATTTGCCTTTCGCCACCCCAAAGAGAAATATTTACAATTGTTTACTTCATTATTTGCTTAAAGTATTCCCACATGATAAAACAATTTTGGTCTTTAAACTCCTTATCCCAGTCAATTATACTAAGCATGTTTCGAAATTTGGTAAAATCGCTATTTCGGAAATCTAAGATCTTTTTCTTATTAACTTGCAATTTGCACATTTATAATTATGATTATATAATTATATTATAGTCACTTAATTCCTAAATTCTCCCTCCAACCCCAACTCTCATCCACTACTTTCATTGTTAGTTAATATTAAGTCTAACAGTGCATCGTGTCTTGTAGGTTCATGGACTATCTGGCTCAAAAGTTGTCTAATATACAATTTATAAATACAGAACTACTATGATCCATATTAGACAAGGAATCACATTGAATGCCAGGAAAATTAAAATCACCCATTATGATTATACCTTTTTCTTTATTGTGGCATGCTGTCTCTATTTCTTTCACCATTTCCGCATCTAATTCTTGACTCTGGCCATGAGGTTTATAAAATGCCACTATCCTGTATGGTTTATTGTGCATAAGGATATCTTCCCACACAGATTCAACATTGTGATTTGTAATATTGTCAGTCATTAACAGATTGAATATTGCTTTTAACATAAAACGCCACACCACCACCCTTCTTTCCTTTACGCTGGTATAAATAAAATGAATATCTGTCTATTTCATATTCCTGAAAGGAGTCTCCATACAATTCTTCATTAACCCATGCTTCAGTTATGCAAATAATGTCTAGATTCTCCTTTATGGTATAACTAATCAGCTCATCTTTTTTTTATTTCTAGAGTGTAAAAGCTTTTGATATTTGAAATTATGCTACTTTTATAGCTATCATCTTTATTTGAGCCTGTAACAACACTTTTTATTTATCTCACCATTATTACAGTTACCATTGCTATAATTTTTCATATTAAGATTTAGCCCATCACCCCTAACTTTACTTTATTTTATAGATTCCAACTGACTACTGAAAATATTAACATCTTTATGGCTTAAGTGAACTCAGTCTTCTGCCAAAAGATCTTTGTCCAGAAATTATCTCCACAAATCCAAAAATCTAATATTTTTTGAAAAACAATTTCTTAACGCTTTAATTTACACATAGAAAATATTACTTACCTGCACCTAACCTAGGTAATATTCCAGAAATCATGCATCTTCTTCCGCTAGCTTTCATCTTCTGAATAAACCTATAAATCTGTTACTAATCCTTCTGACCTTTTATGTAAATTATCATTTGCACCCACAAGTACAATCACATTCAAATCGACATTTGTAAACTCAATCTCTCTATCTATCCCATCCATGATATCACTCACTCAGGCACCTCGATGACATAATCTTATTCGTTTTCTTCTATCCATGGTTCGAAAAGTTCTATCTAGATATCGTATCATAGAGTTTCCAATTAACAATGCCTCAACTTTCCTTTAGAAAACTCAACATTATCATTGACCTTCTCTGATCTCTCCCCATCTGTAAGACAGTCAAACCTGTTACTGCAGGTCACAGGCTGACTGACTTTCGAGATTCTTCTATTGTTATTTCTTTTTTCTACAACTCTCCATTCATCTGAAGATCTATTAAATACTATTCTAGCCCTTTCCCTCTCATCTTCCTGCCTAGGTGAATCATTAGTCCTCTCTACCCCTGTAACCCACTCCCTCTTCGCCTCAACATCCCTACTAACTTTTTTCCTAACACTTCCCTCCTTTCTCAACTCAAATACCAATTAATTTAATTCACTGAGCCTTCCAATCTCCTTCCTCAACAACACATTCTCTTCATTCAAAATACAAACAGAGCAGCAAAAACGGAAGCACTAATAATGGTAGTAGTACGATAACAGATTTTAAGTCATAGAACAGGGGTCTAAACTTTAGCCTAAGTAATTGGAAAAGCGAAATATAGTGAGACTACTTTGTTCTTTGTGACTATAGTTTCTTACAGTGTGTTTAATTGGAAAAGCGAAATATAGTGAGACTACTTTGTTCTTTGTGACTATAGTTTCTTACAGTGTGTTTAATTGCGAGTGTTTAATTTAATTAAAAGTGTCTTAAAGATAAAACCAGTGCCTTCAACTGCGGTCCTGATTTGTGGCCTTCGCAGGCCGTGGTCTGGAGACCTCTCATAGAATAGCGAAATTAGGAGATTTAAGGTTTACGAGAACTGTTGCACAATGTTGATGTCACAGGCAGTATAGACCCAACCATTCACAGAACAATAGACCATAAGTTAAGTTACAGTTAGAGATATTTATTTTATTATTATATACCAGGTATATATATATATATATATGTTTTTTGAGTTATATTTATAGAGATTATATATATTTATATATATATATATATATTTTATTATATTATATATAATTATATTA